>KZ878660.1:6449-17508 GCA_003456935.1 Machilis hrabei
GACGATCTCTAGGCGCGTCGTAGCCAAACGTAGATCACCATGGCCTCACATGCCCTCGTGTACTGGACTACTGCTCCAGACATGAGCTTCCAAAATATCCCAAAACCCCAACTCCAGCTGGGCCACCACCAGAGTTTTCACCACCAGGCCTGGGTATCAACTCCCCTCTCCAACACCTCGCCGATCCCATTTCACCTCTCGACGACACTCGGGACTCCCAGACGTCCGAAGATTTACATAATAAACAAAAAAAACGTTAACAACAATAGTTCAACACCACAGCGCTAAATCTGGCAAACCACGACACAACACAGAGATGGGTTCTACCGAAGGTGAAAACTTCTTCATGATGAAAAAACAGCTGACGGGACCCCTACGATAAATTACAACATAAAAAAATCCTCACTCATATTACCGAAAGAAAACCTAAATTGCCCCAAACATTAAATTTGCTACATACCCTCAAATTTCATGTCACAAACTACGTTAGGGTTATGCATGAAAGATGATGATGAAATATGGCGTTTAACATTCTACTGACACTAGACATATCATTTCATGAGTAAGGCTTAGTTTTACCAATGGAAGTTAACATAAATCACAAACATCCATGCTTTTCGTGGGATTTGAACCCACAACATCCGATGCAGATTTGGGTACGCTAGCCACTAGGTCAGACAGATTGGCTGTACAGAAAACTGACATTTTNCAAAAAAAATACTCACTTGGTCATCAAAAGTTGCTTCAGTTAAATTACCTACATACAAATGTACATTGTAAATATTACAGAGTGAAAAATATATTTATATTCGTTTTTACACTCTGGCAACATCGTCACAACTATTAAATTTGTCATACAAGTCAAGTATCCTATGCCAATGTTGCCTATTCTACGCCTTGGAGGTACATATGTTTTCTGCATAAAGAAAATCGCAGACTATTAAAGGAAGGTAATTGCATAATTGTACACTAAATATTTATTAAATGTGTTCAAGCCAGATCCCCAAGATAGGTAGAAATGTATAGTCTGAAAAGGCACATAAATCCTACGTAAATTTCAGCAAATCAGAATTACTGCTAAAGGACCTGCTAATCATCCCATGAGGCTGGTTGGTTAAGAGAGAAAATGTAGATTTAACTATACCCACAGAGTGACTTGTATACTCGTTCACCAAATATCAAATAGATAACTGTTTTTTTGTTTGTTTGTTTGTTTTTTAACAGGATAACGAAGGGTTACGCAAGTACAGCAAATGTAGTTAAAATTTAATTATAAATATACGAGTAGTTTGATATTTCGTTAATGTGTACATGTGTTTTATTTACTAGAAAAGCGTTCTTTATTACAAAAATAACAGGCTATTGTCAATCAGTCCACGTCAGTGTTTTCTCTCAGTCCCTGCACTTTCAATCCAAAGGCGGGGAGAGAATGGCTAAACAGAGTCGCGTGTAATACTTGCCGGCGGTGTTAGTATCAAATCCGCTCTCAGCAGCTACGTGCGTTGTGAATAAAGCATGAGATTCAATTTCAAGTACACCGATTTGTTTTCGTTACCAGACGAGTTCGTCACTATTCTTCCATGCAAATAAGCACCTGCTGTGCATTTCTATGTCCAAACTTTGGAGGCGAAGATGTCTGTAAAAAGAATCCCTTGTGACCTGGCAATTGAGTTATCCCGAGTGCTCTATATGCAACTGAATTAGGGAGATAGTACTAATATTACAGGAAATGGAGTCATTGTTTTTGCAACACAAAAATGACTTCACTTAACGGTCCTCTTAAGTATGATCATTTTGGAATATTTACATGTTTCTATTGCAACACTTAATTCGTTTGAAGATATGATAAATTTACTTNTATTTGAATTTTAGTAATAATCAAATTTATTTCGATTATGGAAAAAAGGTGATCTCACCAATCATTTCTATTTACGGAAATATACTACTATACAGATGAAAAGAAAAATGAACTGAAACTACTTTTTGCACCACTTAATTTATCAAAACNTGTAGCTACCTACAAATATTTGAAAATATTCGACTGAATAAGGGGCAGAAACGTAAAAAGTTTGAAAATTGTTTATCTCTACAGTAATTGAAAGATGAATGGATTAAGGGCTTTGTTGCCAAATAGGCTAAATTCATTTTCAAAATACACTTATAACAAGTAGATGATACCATAGTCATAAACATACACGCTAGGCACTAAAGTATTACTTTAAGTATTTAAGTATTTAATGTAATTATCATCTCCTCGAAATACGACCATTAAAAATTACGAACAAAATTGGTGCCATATTTCAAAATGATATTTTAGAGTTATATTGAATTTAAATTTGTGTAAAAGGTTTCATGTCTGTTCTCAAATAGACTAAACTTGCTTAATAAAAGTTTAGAAACATTAACGAGCAAAACATCCAATAAAATCTAAACCGCATTTTATGCGTGCATTTCAACTAAATCCAAAAATACATCGATGCTATAGCTAAATAATTGAAATGCCATAACTANAACTCATACTAAAATCTGGCTAACCTATTCAAATCTCCCATTTTGAAATTGTACCGTATTACAAAATATACTGTAAATTTTAAAGTTCTTCAAAATGGATCCACAGGAAGTATTTTTGTTACGTACTGTAAGTACAAATGGTATGATGGACACAGCTTAGACATAAATCNTTCTGTCTCACTCTTCTGCAACTTTAATGAAAACAAATATTGACTTTATAACCTACATTTGTATTTCTTCTATTCGAATTGCATCTTCCAAGTGACACAAATCACGCACTTTCAATGACACACATCTACACAACCTTGAATAAATACATATCTTAGTTTAAGAGCAGCACCATCCTAAATTATAGCACCCTGAATCACACGAGGTTTGTCATGTAGTCCAAATAAAGTAAACCCGAGAAGCTTTGTTTTTCATATTAGGTAAGATTGATGACATATATTCTAACGACATAAGAAAATAATAACAATTGTTCTCCAACACGTAACCAGCCTTGTTTGATGTAGTAGTGGATATAATATGTTACTTCTTGTAGAAGTTAAAATTTAAATTCTGAAATATTGGATCGAATCTGAATATTTTTGAGAATGGTTGATGAATTTTTGTACTACTTAGTTGGACATTATCCATTCTCCGGTTAGCTCTACTTGCTACGTTTCGAGAGATATCTCAACTCTCGTCATCAGGCATCTTTAAATCGTTTTGAGAATTGATCTGAAATGTATCTGTTTGCTCCGGGATTTGAACCCATGACGTCAAGATCCACAGAGGGTAGCCGAGTGGATAAGATACTCGACTTGGATCCTAAGATCGTGGGGTCGAATCTAGGAGCAGACATAGAATTTGCAGACCAATTATTAAAGAGATTTGAAGATGCCTTTAACAAGAGTAGCAGGTAGAGTAAACCAAACAATGGATAATGTCCAACTGTAAGTAGGATAATAAAAGTCCCACAAGGTAGTGTATTAGGTCCGTAGTTATTTTTACTTTCCATTAATGATCTACTTTTTAACCTCCAGTCCTCTATACAATTTTTTGCAGACGACACCATCATCTATAGGGAAATAAATAGTACAGAAGATGGTGAGGAACTACAAGTATCTCTGAACTCTGTTGAAGAATGGTGTAATTATAGCAGTTAAAACTTAATCCTAAGAAATGCTCGGTTATGCGTATTACAAAGCGTCGGCAGAAAATTCAGACCAACTATAAGCTCGGTGGTATATTACGTATAAACATGTTAGTAAAGTTCATTTAAATATAGAAGTGCAGCTGGNCAAATATAAAGGAATATGCCTATTTGTTTGCGTTTATATATTTGGTGATAATGTCTTATGATATGCCGTGNNACCCTCTATGCAGTCCTTGCTACTTATTGAATCTCATAATTCTTGTGATTAAAGAATATATGGTGAACGAAGTAACTACTGAAAACAACAAACGTCAATGCCAAATGACTCAATGGTTATCACTACGCCTTGAAATGGTTTATTTTCTTTTAATACATCATACTATGAACGAATAGCTTTAAATAGCTAATACATCACGTTTCGAGAAATAATTTCTCTTCTTTGAAGGACAATATTTGTGGAGCCAGTATTTTCAACAAAAATCATATATTTTTTATAACTAAAAATGTGAAGGGAAATGTTGTTGTTTGAAAAGTATTTAATCATTTAAGTTCAACAGTTCTCCTATACTAATAAGTTTATATTATATATTTTAGAACATTTTTTGTGCTTTATCAGTTTAAAAAGTGTTTGTACAGCAGAAACTATTTCAGTATATCCTGACATAATACAATCCCAGTTGATGTACTGCTTTAAGAAACATGACATATTACAAGCGTGCTGTCAAGAATACGTTTTGGCAGATCTTCAAAGAATTTTGAGATTCGGGTAAATGTCAGATTACGCTTTTCTATTTTTCTCTTTCTCTGCGGACTTATTTCTGTTTCATCAAAGAAACTTTTCATTAGACTTTTGAGACTAGGATTTTTTTCTTTAGCCTCAGACAGTCTTTCTTTGTTCCCATTTATATTTTGAGAGCATTAAATATGTACTTGCTGGAACAGCATATTTAAGCCCTATTAAACAGAGCAACTCCGTACTTCTACACGCATTATGGACGTCTGCAAGAAATTGCACACACTNTTATAGCTGAAATTGGTGTTTTAATAGAATGTTGATATATAAATTGTAAAGTTATTTTACATATCAAAATCCTTAAGATTCTTTCTTCCATTTTTTTAGCAAGAATTGTCTTCTCTTTAACGATATCAAACAGGCGATAACTGCGAATGCTGAAAGCATTTACTTAAATCTATGATATAGCTGAACTTTGTATTCGTCATGTACACCAAATAACAAAACATCTTTCATTGTCATAATAGTTTTTTTTAGTATTTTGAATATTTTTATGGTAATTACATATCTAATAGTCTATAAGAGGTTTTGGTAATACTTTAAATGTTCGTTACGTTCCGAGATGGGTAATATGGCTTTATTTTGTTTAAAATGATGTATAACAGTTTTCATTCAAGGCTATAACAGATGTCCCAAAAGATTCACCAGTCTTTAACAGCAACGTAATAGGAGAAAAATGTTAAACCAAATTCGCTGGAATGTGAAATAAATATTTATCGGATCACACGATAAGAAAAAAAGAATAAAAATGTCACTCTTTAAATCTAACTCATTTATTAATACTGTGTATACCTAATGAACACTAAATACTGTTCAAAACACATGCATGGATCAAAGTTCATCTTTTAACATATCACAGCGAGGTGGCCGTGAACTGTAACATAACAGAGACATGTCTCTTACTGAAGTCTGTTGGCGGAATTGATTAACATGCTGGTTCGCTGAAGAGAACGAATGAACTGTAATGGGGCCTATTTGAAAGATGTGATTTTCAGAAATAAAATATGTAATTTTTACAGCATAGTCTCTGTGTTCTTTTCAAGAATGTGTTACATTATTAATATTTCCAATTAGCGTTTTATAATACTAATATATAATCGGATTTAAATATCACCTCTGTATTTTCTTCTCATTTTTCTAGACTAATCCACTTCGTTAAGAATGAGCCACTATTATGGGACAACCTGTATACATAAAGTTGTTACATATATGTTCAAATATATGNTAAATTTNAAAAATCAGTATTACCTTTCCTCCTCGTTAAGCTTTGAGAGACACTGAAACCAATGAAGTCCACCATCTAGGTTAATTTTCCTTGTATACGNATCTGTACCTTTGTACTAACTTAATGCGTTATAGATGAGTGCTTTCTTTATTTGATATGTGATCTAAAGACTTAGCTTTTCAATAGCACTCGCAAAATTAAAATGGTGTGCAGCAGTTTCAGGATTAATCCCCAGCAGCTCCAATATTTAGATTTTTGAATGTATAATAACGATAACATAATTTCATAAACAACTATACATATTTGTATTAGTTTTTTTAATCAGGACAAGAAATTATAATAAATATTTACTTAAAATTATAGTGCCGTTTAAGAAACTGTTTGAACGAATATCCCTTTAAAACGAATATTAAATCTAAGAGACCAGGATAATGTTGACAGCTCAATAGAGACCTTTAAACGACAACATTTTATATTCTAGAAGATCATTTCATTTACACATTAAGAAATATTTAGTAATATATTTGTAGTTCTAACTAAATTTACTAAAACAAAAATAGTATATAACCCTTAACCAATTAGTTGAATTTTTAAATGTAATAAAACAATCATGTCAGTTGATGTGTTTAAAAAAACATTTTCTAATAGCCTACTCAGTGACATACGTATTTTGAACTTTCTCCAATACCTTAATTTTTTTTACATGCACGCCACAAAATCAGATTTCTTGAGTGGATTTGAAATGTAAAGCACAAGTAATTTTGGTGGATATCTTAAAGTTTCAGTCCTGAAAATGTAGAATGAATGAATTTTCGTCGGTGATGATATTCGTAGTATTTAAATTTCAGAATTAAGTGTAGACAACGCTGGAAATTTCAACAATATTTTTTAAACGCAGGAAGTATCTAAACCATCTCAAAAAATATTGGAAATGTTGCATGTGACTGATACATAATTAATAACCCCATACTTATGTTTAAAAGTTGGAATGGACTTGTACTGTCAGTGTACAAATGGCGTGTGCTACCTTAGTCAGAGAATTTCACCAAAAGTATCGTCCGCAAGATACCTTTTCAAAACCTTAGTTGATCTAAACAAAATTTAAATCAACTTGTATTATTTTAATGTTGCCTTAATATATGTTTGTAATTTGGAAATGCAATTTCTGCCTATATCGTGTTTAACCTGTATGTTATAAATAATGAAGTCTCAGCAGGGATATAGAAAACAAATGGAATATGACGCAAAAAAGGCTAATGTTGAAGCTTAATGTGTAGCAAAATAGAATGTTTGTCTTTGCATAATTTAAACACAAAGAAACAATCAAACGCTATAATTTTCTTGCCTTAGAATCCAAATGAAGGGCTTTATTTTGTCATAGGATGATCATACATTTTACTGTCATAATATAAGGTTTNTATTGTTACTAAATTTCTTGAACAATAAGACAAATTTAGGTATTTAATAGCACGTGGAGATTTATTATTAACTAGTGTAAATGTNTGAAGTGACTTTTTATGAACCTACAAGTTATAGCATTTAGACTAATAAATATATTTTAAGTGATTGCTATTATTACCCTAAGTATGAAAATATATGTTGATTCTCAATGACCTCCTCCTTTGGCGTTGTCTACGCGATTCACCCACGTGACTACGGCAGCCTGAAGTAAGTAATCGCTTCCTCGAGAAGATGAAATTAGACTCCCGCCCTGCTCAACCAGGCACAACTAATTAATAATCCTGTAAGCGGGTATTTCTGACACCANCAGACGATGCTTTCCATCTCGTCTTCACCGGCTGCTCTTCGTTTACGTGTCAGCAAAGGAAACGCAAAATCTGATGACACTTTGCAAATGCTGGAAACATCTTTTAGGAGGGTAATAATGTATTTATTAGAATCTGATTGATTAAAATGTTAGTAAAGGTATACGTATTACAACTTTAACTTGAAAGAAAGTTTGTTACTACTTAACATAATTTTGGACGGTAAAATGTGCAATAGTTCAAAACGTTACTAAAACTGATGACAAGAAGTACAAGTTTATTTACGATATTATTATACTGTATATTACAACCAGTCAAAGACCAATATTATTTATGAATCATGGGGATGGATACCTACTACAGTATTTATTTTGACATAAATAGTTGAAGGTTTATGGCTGATTATAAGGTATATAAGTTAGTGAAGCGAAGTTTAACATTCATTCTTGACGGTTATACGAGGTCTGTTCAAAAACTATCCAGACTAATTTTGTAAATAAAAGCAGGCTAAACTGATAAATACAAGACATTGTACACCATGTACACTACAGTCATGTCCAAGCATGCATCAGGCAAAGCCGCATCGTGCTACGAGTTCTCGGTATGTCGCAGTGAGCTGTGAAAGCAAGGTAGTAGCGTGCTGTGTGGCGAAAAGCAAAAATGAAAGAAAACGTAGAGCAACGCATTTGCATAAACTTTTTTTTTTTAAACTTGGGAAAACGAGAAGCGGTGAGTCGGAAAAGACCGGAGTTGTGGGCAACACGAGACTGGTCACTTCATCATGATGGCGCACACGCCCACACCTCGCACATCGTGCAGCAGTTTCTGGTGAAGCATGGAATACCTCCGGTGCCATATCCGCCTTATTCACCAAATATGGCACCATTAGAGTTCTTCTTATTCCCGAGATTAAAGTTCGCACTGAAAGGGCATAGTTTGAAGCTGTGGAATCGATTAAACAACATGCGACGCGAGAGCTGAAGGCTATTCCAGAATTGAGGGGGCCAGCACAACACTAGTCTAAGCCACTCCAACACGAAAATGAAACATTGACACCATATTTTGTATTTGGAAGTGAACTATCAGCCTNTTTTGTGAATTAGACCAATAATCACCTCGTAGCTACTATTAGAAAGCCACTATTTTCTTTTCTCGAATAAAATTCAAGAAAAACAGCAATTGTATAAGTTTAACTTGCTTTTTCGCTATAGGCCCCCCTATTTTAAAAAAAGTAGCTTAGACCACTGGTGCGCTGAACCCCTCAGTTGTACTACCAGAAATGTTTCGAGCAATGGCAGCACCGTTGGGCTAAATGTGTGGTTGCAGAAGGGATGTACTTTGATGCGGACTAAGTTAAAAGTGATGGAAGTACCACACTGTTCGTGAAATAAAATCAGTCTCGATACTTTTTGAACAGACTTCGTACGCTTTAAAATGTATTTTTTTTTGAGTGGGAGTTATTTCGTGTCTACAAGGTCACATATTTNTATCGATATATTCTCTTTTAACAATAATAATACACCCGGCATATCAAATCATGCACATATTGATGGCAACCATCACACCGATTAAAACCCTTTATTTAATTTTACTGTACAGTACACGTCACCCACTGTATGTTGGGGGTTTTAATGAAAANTCTATAAAGTGTTCAACTTTGATAACACTTTACATTTTTGATAGTTTAAAATGTCCCGTCTTTTATAAAAAAAATATCTTCAAATAAATATTTTCAAGTGACAAAACGTTAATTGTACAACAAAATGTATCTGTTAGTTTCATCCATGTGCTTCGTTTTATTTGAGATAAATTTCTCAACAAAGAAGTCTTTAAGTCAAAATGGTAGAAACGTAACCCCTACATATAATATAGAAATTCTATTGGTACACGACAGAAATATTTCACTCTATAAATCTGATTCAGTTCAGAATCGATTGTATCGACCTAATTATGCTGGTATGCTTGATTCAGTTCAGAATCGATTGTACCGACCTAATTATGCTGGGATGCTTCACAAACGAAACCGAAGTTTGAACTGACAAATGTCTTTATAGAGGAAATTGAATTGTACGCACTCAATTCAGAAATATACTAANATGTGGATCAACTAGAGGTGTCATGCTGTATTCTAAACTATGTACAAGTTTGTTTACGATGATGTCAGCATCAGATACCAATACCAATCTGTACAGTTACTAAGTGAAGATTATTTTTCTTTGCTGAATCTAAACACGCTATGTTAGGACTGTAACTGTTCAGTATATAGACAATATTATATTGTAAATATTTTAATTTGAAAATCAAGAACATTGAACAAAACAACAGGTTTAGAATTATAAAAGGTTAATTGAGGCAAAACTAATATGAACTGGAAAGAGGAAGTGTAAAAGCATCGTCAATAGCTTCAATCTGTTAAACTTATTGCTATCAGATAATTTCAAAATCGTACATTATTTCTTAATGCTCATAACTGTCTAGGAAAGAAAATGCAATTTAATATATTCCTACAGGACTAAATATGTTTGTTTGTGTGTCAACTGCGCAATAGCTCTGGGTTTTNGGAAAGGAGTATCAATGTGCTAATATGTTTCTTTTTTAAATAATTAAAGTTAGTAATTAAATGTAATATTGTGTGTATTAATCAGTTTATTGTGTCTAGCATATCATAACCAAAATTGAATTCTTAGGAAATATTTTNATCTCCAAGGAGAAATCAATACGGCCTACTTTACCAAGGCCATATTGATTACACGTACAATAATGTTTGGCTTCTGTCTTTTCCAACTTTTTCTTTCAAGTACAGCATCTGAGTTATTAATTCCTGAAATTCAGAACCTCAAACATCAAATCCAATTACTTGCTTAATACCAGGATGAACTCCAGCTTCACAGTCTGAACCATCACGAGTGCGTAGTTTGTAGATGGTGTAGGTCGATTCTGTCGAAGTCATTATATTTAATTGCTATAAGGAAGTTGAATCTGCTGATAAGAGTACATTTTTTTTATTTACTCCCAACCCCGGAGAAAAAAATCAAGACGACTAAACTGCCTCTCAAGAGTAAAGGATCTCTTTTGCAGAAAACTTTATTTCTTATACAAGTGGAGAAGACAAAATAAAACATAAAAGCACACACCTCAAACTGCCAGTAAAAAGGGCAAATCAATAAATGGAAGTTATCTGGTTTTGTAATGTGTGTGAAACAAACGAAGTGACGGAAATGCTTTTGTGCATCATACTTGAGGAGTTTATGTGGCTGACAAAAGAAGATAAGGTCAACTTTATCTGCCCATATTGTGACACTTTTTACAGTACTGTCTTTATTTTAAAAAAATAGTTAGTAGGTCATATTGGGTACATAAAGTATTCAATGTGGCCTAAACGTCTGTTTTGGAAAATTGTTTACAATGTTTAGGTNTCAGGTGTAGAATTTATTTCAGTTATCACCGAATATGTAAAAACAAAATATATAAAAACAGGTCTGAATCTTAGGTAGGCCGTAAACCTTAGCACAACTAACAAGGAGAGACTACAGTTCATGACTCACCGATTTTGCTGTAAATTTTTTTAGGGGTTCTAGGGACCAAAAGAACATATACGTGTCCCGGCGTTTTATTGAATGGGCTCC
>KZ878665.1:0-10201 GCA_003456935.1 Machilis hrabei
TAGGACCTTTTCCTTTAGGATTCCGCAGGTTTTGAAAGCGGATTTGGAATCTACGCCTCAAGACCTGTAAGATGGTATATTCCTTTTCCCAAAAGCTATTACCCCAGTTGGAAATGTTCCCTTGTTAGTACACTATTGTGGACAAGAGTCTCTTAGTTTTAAGTCTCATTATATACTAGGCATCAGTCTTCTCATTTCGTTTAATTCTATGTTTCACTCATACTAGTTAGTGTCTTACAAATTTTCCTTCAGTTTTTTTAGTGATCTGTGCTATGCAAGTTTTGGTTCACCATTGTTTACAAGTATTAATTAATCATTTTGTTTAGTAGGGAGCTATACAGTTTTGTTCATAGCACATTGAGAGGCTGTAATTCAATTGGGTCACGAGTAAGTCATTAGTGGTTGTATATGAGCGAAGTAAAATTAAAAAGTAGGTAGAAATTAACAAAATAACTAACCCTTGAATTAATTCTAACCAAAGACAAGCGGTGGACGTTTGTAGGTAATTGTAGGCCTTACCTCCATTTTAGCAACCACAGTCTTGGGAGGGAAAATATGGCTTACAATCAAAAAACTACCGTATATGCTTTGTTAATGAAATAGCTATTGCACGTTTACTGATGTGGCATTTCTTGCTTCAAATTGATTAGCAACAATTGCAGAATTCATTCAGACTTCAGATCTAACTGTCGTCAGTAAACTTTGGATGTCAGCTGTACTTTCAGTGATCACGCAAACTGGCAACCGTGGTTGCTTGGCCAATACGTCATCCGTCCTTTCTATCAGTATAGTATTGACTTTAGCGATTTAATTATAACTGTTATGTGGTACAAGGTACGTTCTGTCGGGCTTGTTTAGCCGATTTCACCTTACTTTAACCAGAACTAATTAAAAAAGTTTTTTGTGATTTCACTCGAAACAATCCTACCTAGTTTCGGAGCTCAACAATGCTGAATAATGACGACACGTTTTAAATCCAGGTGACTTTTAAATGTAAATATTAATAATGATCACTGCGTTAACTACAACCCTTTATAATTGACTTGGTAGATAATTTCGGCCATGTCTTTCTCAAAACTTAAGTTTATTGGCAATGTTTCTTACTATCGGTTAGTCCGTGATCTTTTGAACAAACTCCTGGTTGTGGTGTTTTTACGTTCTGGAACAGAATTTCACGCTCGCTACCGTACAAAGTGCGAATTTACACTGGGAAAGTTGGGGATTTCCAACTCTCTTGAAAAAAATCCCCTCGGTAATGAAGCCTTTCTTCTATCCTTTTCAAAAAAGTATATCGTATTCCCATACAGAAGTAGTGTTATGTATGAAAAAAGGTTTTATTTGGGAAAAAGGACAAATCTAGAGGAATTTCGTGAGGATTTTTCTTACACATTTGCTAGCTCAAATACTCAACAGCATTTGAAGGTATTCACTTCCAATTGTCGAAAAAACATCATCGTGGAAAATATTATTGTAGAATTTCTAGGTTTTGTGGTGTAAAACAGAAAAATTGTGAAAAGTCAACTTTAGTTAAAGCGCGTGACGTCGTGATGTTCATGACTTTTTGCTCACTACTACCAAACAAAGAGTCGAATGGATAAAGTAGCAAAATTGGGCAAGTTGGCGAGGTGGGTAAGTTGCCGAATTGGGCTTAATTCAACCGGCATCCGAGACATCAAGCTGGTACTCAAGTGACGTCAAGCGCCAGGTATGTGAAGAACTGGCCTGAAAGCGTTAGGCGAGGCAGATGTGGTATTTAATTCGTTGGAACTTGGAAATTAATGTTGGTTGTACTTCCTATGTTGCCCTTATAATATTTTGAGGATATTTCGTAAATATTAAAGTGTATATAGGATGTCCCAAAAATATATGGCAAAACTTTGGGAGTATATAAACATATGTCTGAAATGCCTGGTTTATAAGTTACAAACGAAATAAACACATATGTAATTTTTACTTAAAACAGTTTTATTTCAAGTTGACAGAATANATTTACGCTTACAGAGCTTCGCTGATATCTTCGGTCTGCTACGTCAAATTCCAGATTTTCTCTCGGGGATCCTAGATTTGTGTCGAATAATTCGCACCATAATATGCTAGCCACTAGACCACTTACACCCAATCTTAAGTAATCCAGCTCCAAGTAACACAAGAATTTCTGCTAAAATGACCTATGTCAACCCACTTTCATGGTGCTTCACTCCAAAAACCTAGCTTAGGCGCCCTCAGTACCCGCAAAACAATATTCTGTAATGATACACTGTGTATTTTTATTGCTAAGTATTGGGTCTGCACACTGATACCTTTTATTATGATGTACACTGGAGAAAAAAACATACACCAAATGTTGGGCACTCTTACCCCTGAACTGCTCTAATATTATGATAGACACAAATAATCCTTGTATAGGTGTAAACCGCACTGTATGTTTATAATAAAACTCAAACTGCTGTGATAGTTGGTTTGAATATAACATTTACTATATCAGAGAATTCATATACACCAGAACATTGTTTCACCATATCTCTGGCTTTACCACTAGCATAGATTAAACAAAATCACTACTGGTGCTTAGACAATTTATCATTCTCACCATTCAATACCATCAATTCTGTGCAACAATGAATATGACATTTACTAGGGTTGTACAGTCGGAAGCAAAATGTGAGTCCGAAAAGCTGCACGTCGCGCATAACTGTAACGTCTCCCACTACCTTCCTACCACCCATCCACCTGTGTTACGGGGATTGGCGAATGGGTGGTAGGAAGGAAGTGGGAGACGTTACAGTCATGCGCGACGTGCAGCTTTTCGGACTCACATTTTGCTTCCGACTTTACAATATGCTACACTTGAGCTGTTAATTAATGTCAGTTTACCTACACCTTTCTGCACCAACTTCCATGAATAACTTATTACCAGTTACACACACACATTGCCTGTTATGCAATTCTCACCAGAATAATCACATTACACTTGTGATGAACCCTAAAATATATACATAACCATACAGTTCTGTGTCGCTCTTACCAGCATAGGTCTGCTATTAACGTGTGTGCAGGTATCGTTCATAATTACGTGATACGGACTTACATGCTTCATCCCAGATTGGACCAAGTCATGTACAGAGTTTTTCTGGAACAAGTCTTTACCGAGCTGTTAGAGTATGTGCCTCTAGCGATCCAAAGGCGTATGTGGTTTTAGCATAATGGTGCGCCACCACACTTTGTGATTGACGTTGTGAATGACCTCGACGGAAGGTTTGGGCACCACTGGATTGGTCGTGGTGGTCCTGTCGTATGACCAGCACGATCACCTGACGTAACACCAATGGATTTCTTCTTTTTGTTGCAACTGTGATGGATCTTGCAGTTTGTATTAGCCCAGCTTGCGAGGAAGTGCGTACAGCCCCTGGAATGCTTGAGCGAGTATGTCATTCGATGGTGCGGCGCTGTACACTTTGTCGCGATGTTCATGGTCGACATGTTGAACACCTACTGTAACTCATGTTTCTTGTAAGTAAATGTACTTCATTTAGAGCACGTATAATGTAATAATTAGCTGCATATCTCAGGCTGTATCAGTTGTTGTTGCATAGATCCACTTGTTATACTTTTCGACCAATAAAGTCCTGCTACTCGAAATCAAGGTTCAGGCGACCAATAGTTCCTTACCTCAAAACGTGCTACTCGAAATCAAGGTTCAGGCGACCAATAGTTCCTTACCTCAAAACGTTCAGGTACTCTTCCCGAACACCCTCTTACAGTTTGTCGGTAGAGTTTAGAGTCACCCTGTATATTCATTTGAGTGATCGTATAAAAATTGAATCGAACAATAAACGCAGAGGTAGTTGGGTGACAGAAAAAAAATATGAGTAGCCTACTATCTAAAATGAGAAAAGATATGATATAGAGAATAAATATAATGGGTGTCGGAAGCGTTCGTGACAATTGAAAAGCAGGTGAAAACTAAATTACAATGGAAGAATGAGAGATAAGATTTGAAACTAATTTTCAACAGAGCGTCTTTGTGGAGGAAGGAAAATGGAATTGCTATAATAAAAACTCAGTCATGTAATGCTGCTCTTTAACATGCAACTAATATGATAACACGTGAGCGAAATGTTAAGCGATACGTGCGGATTTTCTGTGTGTTAACATTTCATTTCAATTATTTATATGAATTACAGTTATTTGTCCTGATAAGGAACTTTGTACATAGCTATTAAAGGATGATGATGATGATGATATGAGGTTTTACGGCGCGTCAACACAGAAAGGTTATTTGCGCCGCTATTAAAGGAAATATTTTTTAGTCTGATATAGTCTAAACCATTCCGTGACACGGCCAAAGTTTCAACTACGATCACAGAATACAAGTTCTATAATCTTGGGCATAACATCCGTACAATAAGGAAGCTGAAAACACTGGTGCCAAATTTTCAAAACATAAATTTTATTCTTAGAAAGCAAAACTACTTATTGGGGGTTTTCAACGATGCTGATATCTGAAAAGTGAGAAATTATATAATTATTTGTGTTACTATTTCCTGGTTAAATTTGCATTGTTAAATTAACGCAGCAGTTAAACTAAGGTTTGTACGTCGTGGAAAAAACAACAACTTTAAATTTATATTGAAATTTCATTATCGGACAATTATTTAAATGAAAGGTACTTGATTGCGCGTTTCCATTTTACGAACTTGATGTAGGAAATATACTTTCAGCAAACGTGCAATATGGCAACATTGAGAGCTTGCTCAATACGTCATCAACCCTTCGCCACTGGTAGTTGGACGACGGAAAGGGAAAGTTCAGTTGTATGTGTAGTTATGGTGTGGTTTATAAAAAGGACAGGTCCGCCAGCCAGCTGAGACGGAGTGGCCGAGCTGACGAACTTCCAACTTTTTAGATACGTTCTTTCCGTTTCTGTCCATTTTCTTCGATGCCGCTGTTATAAGGAGGAAAGTCAATCAACCCTTGATAGCTATGCCGCTTTGTAGATCTCCCACTAGGTGGCAATGCATAGCTTCTTTGATCTTTCTGTCCGTATATCCGTTTCTATAAACGTTTGATCAAACTTTTATCCGTCAATACGTCGCTCAACTACGAATACGTTTTTATAAGCCAAGCCTATCTCCGGTGACTTGCCGGCAATAACTCTCATGTTGCGTGCTTGAATTGAAGCTCGTTTGTTAAATACGATTAATATTGAAGTTGTTAGTTGTAGTGNGTATTTGTTTACTTTCACATTACAATATCTATAATACACGCACGGAAAAAAATAGATAGTTGCACCAACCAGCTTGCAGGGTTGATTTTGGTTTTACCCAGTAGCTGGTTGAGACAACCATCTCAGTGGGGTAGTCANATGTGCAGTCANTTCCAGTAACGTACCAAATGNTCACACTGTCCAATCGCATGGTTGTCGCAAACAGTTTATAGTCAACTACCAAATTGAGTGGTCGCTGCAACTAGCCGTTTTTCTCCGTGCGTGTATGAAGAAGATACTCGAAAGAATTAGAGCTCGTACTCAACCACCTCCTACAACCCTCACTATCCCCCAAAACCAATTCTGCCATCAAATTGTTATAGCATCCATCTCTTTGTCCATCCTCTTGACTACGATGTACAACGATTTTCTGAGACCGTTTCACTCATTTTGTCTTGCTGTCATTGCCTTGGTTACAACTTAATCAATTTCGTTCCTGTTGGAGACGAAGATGGAATTAAACAAATTACTAACGAAAACAGAACCTGTTCGTTCTTGCGGAAAGTTGCCGAAAATGTGTCGTCCTAGTGTGATAGGGTAGTCGCTGAAAGCCAGCAACTTCGAAGTGTTGCCGGGCAACTAATTGCCGGAACGTTGCCGTAGTGTAGTGTCTGAGACGGGCGAGAGGTCTAAGCTGTTAAAAGATCACTAACATGAGCTGGAGAATATGTTCCACAGGGCTTGGTTTCGATCCCCGCTGAGAGTGACAAATTTTCTCAGTAACATTGAAACCTCTTGGATTTTGACTTTGAGTTTATTAGGAAGTGGTCTTAAAAATAAGAAATTCAATTTCGTCAAATAAGATGGCCAGGAATCGTGACTGCTATAGTAAACTCATTTTCGTATATGATCAGCTTCTGTTTTGATTATGACGTATTACGTTACCTCCATCCGTACCTCTTGATTCATTATGGATAATATATACAATATAACCTTCACGCACGTCACACCCAATCCTTTAAGGGGTCGAACCCACAAACTTTTAACCACTAGAATAAGGAGACCGGTAGTTTTATTTTAGTATATACGGTGATTACGTGTGTGCCTATATAGGCTCGTTGGCTTAATGGTCCCGGGTTCAAATTATGGGGCCGTCTCCTTACCCTGTGTGCAAATGGTTTTCCCACAAGTCTGCCCGTGAAGCACGCCACATTAAGGTGCTATCGTAAGCGTCTTCCGGGAGGGATGTTAAAAGTGGAGCCCCATCGATAAGTGTTGGATGTAAAAGAACCCACCACGGGCTATGTGTCGAGTGAGTGGCAAAATTCACCAACCTGAAACACCATCAATNACGTTTTCCTTAGATTGAATATGTCAGAAGCGCGATATCATAAACCCAATTAACCAGTAGGCTACATGGGCTCATGTCATGAAAATTAGAATTTCGATTGAAATATGCGTGGATAAAATCACCTTATTCAACACAAAACAGGTACAGTTTTCCTTTCTAATATGGTAGTTTTGTTTCTGGAATCAGTTCCATGCAATTTACTTTTTAATAGCATTTGCTTTTATGATTTTGAAAGTAGCCAGAATGGAACCGCATAATTTTGGCGATAAACATTATTTTGCAACAAAATAAGATACAGAAGTGCAGACTATGTCGAATCAGAAAAGTCCAACGCAGAGAACAAACACCTTTCTCTGATTTTTTTTAAAGTAGTGAAATAAAAATCTATAGGCTATAATGAGCTTTGGATAGTTCACGCTAAGTTAGTCAACAAAACTGAACGGTTTCTGCTTGGAGGGTTTCCAAAGACAACGTCAAGTAATAAATATTTAACTTTCTACTATATTGAATCAAAATGGGCAGTGACCGTTTCACTTCCAGTAATTTTTATGGAAGCTTTTGGTTTAATTCTCGTACATACATTTATTGAACATTATTTCAATGTTGCCGTGAGTACCAATTTTTATGGTACTTTACGCAAAAATGTTATCAATATTCAAAAAAATAAATAAATTCCTGTTATTCATTGAGAGAATTAGATTATAAGTTTTACATCATAGTATTACATTTTACAATACGATAAAAGCAAACGTAGCCGAATTCATAGCAATATGTATATTGTAAAAGCTATTTTGCTCTGGGGTCAACATTACCATTACCAATGTAAATTTGCACGATTCTTTTCCCTAACCGTGCCGAAGAAAAATAAACAAATAAATAATAAAAAATAACCGTCATACAAGTAATCCCCATTAATGTATTGTCGCCTTCTTTCTTAAGGCCTGAGCACACAGGACACGATCTCATGTGAAGCAACGTCGCGCGAAGACGCTGTAGACCGTGTCGCCATCTTTGAACATTCACTCGAAATCTGTTGGATTTCAAGCAACGTAGAGCGGTAGAACGGAAGGAAAGCAAAGTAAAGCTGAAAGCCGAGAAGAAATTTCCGTTGTATGCTTCTTATGAAATCCAATGGTGCAACGCCCACCAAGGCGCGCAGAATCACGTCTCGCTGAACCACCGTGTGGAAATTCCGCGCCAGAAGTCTTGGGATTTCTAGAGAAGATTTTTTTCCTTTCGCAGCCCTGCTTCGCTTCTCTGTGTGCTTGGCAGACGGAAGGAATCAGGTAAGGAATGCACTCTCGTGTAATTCCGATATCACTCGGGTGTCTTCGTTTTGTGCAGACGTGCAACCCTCGGTGGAAGGAGCACGAAGTATACCACCCGGTGGTTCAGCGAGGCGCGGTTCGGCGCGTTATATGGGCGGACCCCGGAGAAAAGGTGCATGGAATATTTAACTCGCCGGTTCGGCGAAGCGCGGTTTGGCGCGCCTAAGTGGGATTTCAGCTTAAAAGGGCTGCAGTTCGCTTGGACTCGTCCAAGCAAACTGCAGCTTTGCTTCCCTTCCGTTCTACCGCTCTACGCTGCTTGAAACCCAAAAGATTTCGCGTGAATGTTTAAAGATGGTGACACGGTGTAGAGCGCCTTCGTGCGACGTTGCTTCGCATGAGATTGCGTCCTGTGTGCACAGGTCTTTACCGGTACAAGGTGTGTGGTGACGAAACAAGCGTATGGTAGAGGTATGTTTAAAAAACAACTTAAACATTGGTCCGATTTTGAACTGTTACGGAGTTATGGTTGTTCACCCCTGGCTGATGGATTGGTTGTGGAAGTAGGGAAAACCAAAACATTGATTGGCTACCTAAATCTCCGGATCTAAACCCTCTAGATTATTGTGTGTGAGGGTGAATGAAAGCGTTGGTCTACGAGAGTAAATTATAAATAATCTTTTGATTTTATGGATGTATTATTCTGGTTGGTCACGAGTCAGAATTTGTAAGAGTATTGTCATTTTTATTTTGAAAAATAAATGTTTTACGAATACCTTGAAAAATTATTTCAGCAACTACTACATTTTAATCTGTAACGTAGAAATACACAGAGTTAGTTTTGCTTTGGGAATTTCCCACCAAATACCCAACAAATACCGCGTTGGTCCACCTTACTGTGGAATCACGGCTCGCAGACACCTAGGAACAGATTTCACAATGCATCGAACATACTCCATGCGTAACTCAAACCATGTCCTCTGCAACAGCTCCTCCAGTTCACTCTCATTGCATGAAGGAGGATCAGCAATCCTCTCACCCCATTCCAGTATATGTCACACATGTTTAGTTGGGTTACAATCAGGGGATTTGGGAGGCCAATGCAATGTGTCGAATTCATTGCCCGATGACAAGATGCTTTGTCCTGTTGAAAGATGGTACTATGGTCGGGGCAGATGTTTTGCAGATATGGATGTTGATGATCAGCTGACAAATCCCCACAGCGTTCACCATTCAGTGCTTATGGGATATAACTACAGCGTGCCAGGATAAAGCTCCCCACACCACCTATTAAACTCCAACTGTGCAACCAGTGGATATGGCTTCGTGCTTGGCTTACCAATGTGAGCTCCTCTGCTGGATATCTGTTCGTGGTTATACCAGTCCTGGTACGCCCTTGGTACAGTAGTACGGGCAAATATTACAATCCCCTAACGGGACGAGTACGGGAGCAGCCAACAAGTGCGGCTGTTGCCGAAATACTGGCACCTGCCCTTCGGAATCCAAGTTCTGCCTGCGGTCAAATTGGCTTATGTTGCCACGTTTCCCCGGTGCTCGCCTGATTCAAAAATCATTTTTTTTTAGTTGATGGTGGTGGTACCACGCTTCTGACTGCGATGGTCTAATGGAGACCCCATCCGCGACACGACGGCGCTTCAGAATGATTGATTTTTTGCCACTCACTCGATGCATAGCCGGTAGTGGATTCTTTTACATCGAATACTTATCGATAGGGCCCCACTTTTAACGTCCCTCCTGGCAGGAGACCATAAGCTCAAAATATAAGAATAATAAATTTACATTCGATCTAATTTAATATTTGACATTACATGTCCGTACCGTATGCATTGTAGTCAGGATTATGCATGTGGATATTCTGCCTAGTGCTTTCAAGATTCCAGTAAAAGAACTTTGAATCAGACTCGTAATTTGACTACCTGTTTTTATCTTTCACACTTTTCAACAGCAGTGAGGGATGAGCGCTTGAAAAACGAGTAGGCTGCTGCCGTTATCAAAAGGAGAGTTTCAGGGGTGGGTTGCAAGAAAAATCTTAAGTACAAAAATAGCTTAAGTCTGAAATTCAAGTTCATTAAAAATGAATTTTCAACTTGACTCTCAGTTAGGCGATAATTACATTTGAAAGCATCCCTTAAGTGTAAATTCGTATTAAAACTGTTTGAAAACTAGCCTAGTTATACATGAAAAGTCAGCCGAAAACAAAGCCTATCCCTGGTATTGCTACTGTTCATGCTAGCTTGAGCCGCAATAATCTGAATCCAGAATAGGGATTTTTACTAGTGGTGGGTCGAAGGTTCGTCTGTCGAACCGAACCGAACCCTAAGGGTTCGGTTCGGGTTGAACTTTTTGGTAAGTTTG
>KZ878667.1:19692-31100 GCA_003456935.1 Machilis hrabei
ATTGCATTATCATTTGTGCCATTTCAATAATCAATCATGACTATAACAACACTCACATGCGAAACTTCGATACTAGAGGAGAGCCGAGAAGTGCATCGAGTAGAGGATTATACCCGGTAAGCTTTGCNAGGAAATATAGTGGAGCTGTGAAAGATAGCTGTGCACATAGCATTCGTTGATTTAAGCTAGAAAATTGTTTAAACGACCCTAGCTTCGAACAACGCGACCCTCGCGTTCGTGTCCTCTCGCCTCCATGTTGTTCACAGGGAAACAAAACCTCCATAAGTGAAAGACAAATTAATAATGCCCATATTCTTTAATCACAGCTCGGCTGACAACTCCAGTATCTCCACGCATCACTCGTTGATAGCACACTTAGCCTCGCAGTTATTTAGTGCCTCTAATATCGAAGCTCCACTACATTCCTGCCGTAAGGTGGCAATCGGATCCGCAATCTCCACACGTAAGACCCAGTTTGTAAACCCGCTAACCAAAGCAGGGCACTTGGCAAATCATTAATTTTGTCACATGAAGTCATGGTTTGACAGTCACACAAGGTAGCATTGTGAACGTTACTGACACCACCATTTGTGATTTTCCATTTCTCCATAAAGCAGCTTGAGTGCCGGTTATTGTTGGTACAATGTAAGATGCAACATCACGTAGTAACATGCAAGGGTCTCATTACGTCCACTTTCGTTTAAAGTAGTTTTAACAATTTCAAATATGTGATCAACCACCTTGTTATACTTTCAGTCACTGAACACATTGCGCTTATAAAAACTGCAACTTCCCACACTATTACTGGCTATATCGTCGGCTGAACATAGCCCTGGTTTTCATTAGTNTTATGATGCCGTCCCCTTAAAATTAAATTTTTAGAATATCAATGCAAGCTCTAAAAAAACATACTTGCCGATGAAGTAAACCCTGTAGTTTCATTTTCTTTAAAGAAAAGTAGAGGTTATCAGTTTTGTTGTTCTTGGGCCGTTTCATCCNGTCACTATAGAGTGCTGATGTGGCAACGCTACATCATAAGCGCACTACTTATACTATATTTCATGGGAATTCTGCAGTTTTGATGTTAGCCGTGTTCACCTGAGCTGATTATACTTTGAAAGCTGTACAAATCATGCCAACCTAATAGCACTACAACGTTGCGACATTTCTGCAGAGAATCTGTACCGAACTAAACCTTCACACTGGAACCCTGAATTAAATTATGCTGGAATAATTTATTTTGTATCAATAAGACGAAATATAACAGGCATTTTTAACATACTCGAACTCTCAAAANGTCTGTGTNGTCTCACAACAACAGTTGAATCAAATTTGTTTTATATCATGTTATTTAAGTAACTGCTAGCTTGTACATGTGTTTTTTAATTTCTAAAAATAATTAGAAGCTGTAATAAAGTGTTTGCGAAACCTTTTTTAATTTTCCTACCAATGCAGAACTATAAAAAATGTTCACTCATTCCAAAATTTGCTCAAACTACTACAAGAACATATCCTTGGCTACTCCCCTATGTCTGCTGCCTTAAATTAGGGTAAATGAAGCGTGACAATAATGGGCCAAGAACTGAGAAATATTACACTTTTTGCCAGTATCACAAACAACGACTCTCTGTAACTTCAAAACACTTTATATACCTTTAACTGTTTTAGTAACACTTAGACTCTCCCACAAAGCAAACTATCTCTTTGTTTTAAACCTCAACAAAACACCAACGCTCACAGTATGTTCCACATTTAGACAAACAGAAGAGCTGATATGATTAAAGTGTGCCTTGAACAACAAACAATTCTGAGGCAGTACTATTTTGAAAAATACTTCTACCAAGAAATAATTTTGTTGTTGTTTGAGGACCAAATGCTGGATCTGTGTCACATTAAAATTTGACATAGTAGGCCACAGACAGAGAACTTGTTAAACTTAAAACATTTTAAACACAGACGCTAACAGCCTGTCCTTCCACGTTATAGGATTGCGGTTGCACTTACACATCGGAAATTAATTAAATCAACTTTTAATGGCACTTAATGTAAAGAACCAATTTTTAAAGTGCTCCTATGTAGAACTCTATAGGTTTTCAAATGAGTTTATCTCATTACTTACTTACTTACTTTGTGCTGTTAGGTAACATGTATGTGAAACTAACACACAGATTACCCACTGAACCTAGAACAGTTTTTTGTGTTGCAAGGATGGTCAATGTAAGACTGAACTTAATTTGCAATTATACATACGAGTGCATACCAACTTTGACGGTTCACGAACATATTACAATCCAGTTGCCAAGTCCCAACAGTTAACATCACCTGCAACTTAAACTGTACAAGCCACGAGCATTAATACCAATCCTGATGAACACAGAAAACAAAGTTCTTTACTGTACTTTAGTGCAGAAAAACTGGTACTAATTTCCAAGACTAGCCACCTGATCTACATCAACAGAAGAGACCAGGCTTATGTTTTTACAAGCATCATAAAACCTATCCATGCACTATATTACCTTTAACAACAGAAGTAGCCTCTAATATACCAAACAGTAATAATAGAATTTATTCCAATACTGAGGTATGACTCAAGTTTACACCTTTTACTGTCCACTGACTGTTCCNTAACAACAATGGAGGATTTTGTTTCAGTGAAAAATAATTTTTGGTATGACAAGAAATATGACCACTGTTTAATAAAACTCTTATTCTTATAATAACTGCTGCCAATGGCTCTTCGACCTGCCAGATTCTTTCTTGTTTGTGACCAGTCGAAGTTTACTCTATGTGCATCATAAAACAACCAAACTGTGTTCGAGGGAGTTCTTGAAATGAAAACAATGTGAAATAAAAAGAAAACTGTCTCCTAGCCTTACCGCTTCAAAAAATTATCACAACACTTCGGTGTTCACAAGCCTTCTTTAGCCAGGATGAAAATACATACTCTGGAGTTATGTCACCTTAGTTTCAAGACTTGATGCTGTAAATTGAAAATGTCCGCAAGTTGAAGCACTGCTTTTACTTTTCACTTATCGACGCATGTACAGCACTGCAATTATTATATGTCGTAACACAACATATGAAACACGAACCATGTTTGTACAGAAACTGACAACACTGACACCAGTAGTTGGGAGCCGATCAGGCAGTAGTGTCATGCCAATAGAGCCACAACTGAATCAAGCGCCATAACTTTGGGGAATGGTGGTGATTCAATATGTCCAAAGCGCCATAACTCGAGGTACAGTACCAGCAGCGATTCTGTCATATCCAAACGAAGCGTAGCGCGAAATTTCGTTTCGCTTAAAACGCANATTTTCGTTCACTTACCAAGCTACGAAAAATTAAATTCGCCATTACATCTTTCAGGCTTCGCCTGAAAGACGTAGCGAATTTAATTTTTCGTAGCTTGGTAAGTGAACGAAAATTGGCGTTTTAAGCGAAACGAAATTTCNCGCTACGCTTCGTTTGGATACGACAGAATCGATGCTGGTACTGTAGGACTGTATTTGCCTGAAAGAAGGGGGCCAAGCTTACAACGCGTATAATTTTGTGAGAAATCGGCGAAGGATTTCTTNGTTTTTCCTTCAGTTGCCAAAATAATTTAAAATGTGCAACAAACTGCAGCTGATGTAGAGTGGTCTTAATGAATCACCAAATAGTTTAACAAAATGCTGNCTACTATTTTTGCTCCAATTATTTTGTGTATATACTTCTTTGTTTCTTGTTCATGTTTACATCACTGACAAATTAAGAGTAACGACATCTCGTTCTGGTAAGCGTGTTCCTTTCCAATGAAACTAAGTCTAAGTCTGTTCATGCGTAAAGAGGTAACTACTGACGTGAAGAGTGGCATTAAATGATATAAAACGCAAACATACATCCTTAATAACAATAATAAAAAACGACAAGCATCAATGACACAACTATTCGAATTATAAAAGTTCAGAAAATGTATTTGTTATTGCACCGTTGATTGGTTTTCATGTTTGTTCTGGAGAAATAGATAACATATACTGATAAATTATTCATCATCTACACCGAAGAAAGAATTATGTTTCGATAATTTCTTCTGGTTCTATAGTTTTTTTATCAAAGTTCACAAAAGTGTGTTTAAATAGGCTTTGGTGTCTTGTGAGTGTTGGCTGAGGATGTGAGCAGTAAATTCCGTTCCGGCGAAGAGTGCAGTCCAGGAAAATGGTGGAGACGTTTCTAAGAACTGGCCTTCATCATCGATCCTGAGGAACTCGGACGGACCTCAGAACTTTACTCTGCTGAAATAAAGAAAAGTAAAGACAAAACACGTCAATACATTTTTTCGACAAACAACGTTTGTCCGTAAGATGATTGAGGAATGTCACTGGTAGATAATAAGAGGCACAATTAGAAATGTCTGCTTGTAACAGTTGTGGCAGTGCAGTTAGCACAACACTTTGATGTAACCAACTGAAACAAAAAATGTACAATCCAATCTAGTGTTCCTGATAAATCTTAGAATATATAGTCAATAATGGCCACATCCAACGACAAGTTTATTGAAAGAGTTGTATAAGGGGAACTTGTTTGCAATTAACGTGATAATCTTAAGCCCACTGCCCACGATGCTATTTTACTAAAGAGTTCATATACTCGCTTTAAACCTTATTGCATTTCGCGTCCTGTCCGTTGGAATGTAAACACAAATGTCCCGCTAGATCCAGAGCGATTGCGACTTTTGCAAGCCGTGATTGAAAGTTTACTTTCTTTAATAAGGTTTTAATAATAACCTTACCTAACCTAACCGAGCTGGCCTAACAATCAAGTATTAGCACTTACGTTTTTTTTTTTTCAAAGTCGTCCATAACACCTCGATTAATTTTCATGGACGCTCTCAATCTAACGAATCTTGGAAACACAAAACATAGCGGCATTGTGATTGGTGGTTGTTACCCGTCATTTCCCCTGACACGAACTTGCTCCAAGAGAGTCTGTGATTGGTTATCTTAATCCTCTTACCCGATAGGAACCGTCATATCGAAAATTCCAGAGAAATCGCTTGACAAAATTCCTTGGAAATGGGATCTTATAATACTCGCAAACATCAATACCTTTTTAAACTCTTTCTATATTTTTGTCGTGGGAGGTGGCCATAGGTAACCTTGCACTGCTACTCTGTATATAACCACAAGCTAAACACCTCTGTAACAAAACCACATTTTTTTTAAGAAAATGCCCAAAGCTGCAGAAGTCATTAACACCATCTTATCTTTACTTATCCATCTAAAAATAATTTTTGTTACACATAATATCAAACACTCCAGGTTCCTTTCACAAACAATTACAAATTCAAGGACATTTCCAGGAAATCCAGGGCCCACAAAGATTACATGACCAATACACACGCATTTTATATTTCCATTAAAAAAAACATGAGCTGAAGTCTAACACGCACATGAATGTTAAGATATTCAAGAAGACACTTTCGTCTAAAACTTAGAATATAAGTGAAGTTTCAAGTCAAGAAACTAAAAATTCTTACGTGTACCTTCTGCAAGTTTAGAACAACGGCAAAGTGTAAATGGGGATTAGTGGCTGTACAGTGCACACGTCCTGCAATGTTGCATCCTCCCCTTTTTAACAGTCGCACGATGCTACTGTCTCCCCTTCATATATAGAGCAATANAAAATTAGCATTCATGAATTTCAGGATTTGATTTTGTGTTGGCTTTTGGGTCAAAAACATGTGGTGAAATTTTTGCACTTGAAGCTTCGTTTTTGTGTAACATGACCAGACATTTTGCGACTGACTGCTTTGGCCCAAAACTAATGTCTTAATTTATGTATAACACACAGTTAGCTAACATTTATTTTGTGATATATCTCTTTTGTTTTTTCAAAATCAATCATATATCGGAAAATATATCTGGAAATCAAACGTATCACCTGATAAAAATGTGATTAATTTCTATATTACTTAATTGTCTGCTTAGCTCCATTTGTTACATTTCGAAAGACATCTCTACTCTTGTCATCAGGCATCTTGAAATCGCTGCTGCCGAGACCTGGTCTTAATTTTCTCTGTCCGCTTGAGAATTCGAACTCATGATTCACAGTTACCCCGAAGCTATCCCAGACTGGACAGAGAATTTTCAGACCAATTCTCAATAGCGATTTTAAGATGTCTGATGACAAGAGTAGAGATATCTTTCAAAACATAGCAAATAGAGCTAATGTCCCTTTAACCCTTTGCACTCAAAAGTCAAAAAATCGAAAGGCGAACCCTGTTCGACAAGCGAAATTATCACGTCTTTCAACTCGAACGGCGAACGAAATCCATCTGCTGATGCGTGGTGCCATCTGTCAAACTTCTTGAGTAAATGACCAGCTGTAGGTTTTATTCCAAAAACAGTTGAGAGAAGTGTTTATGTTTTAAAGATGGATGCTTCAACAAGTGACAGAAATAAAATAGTAAATGACAATGATATTCATGATCTTGTTTTTTGATTTGTCGGATGTTACTATCAGTGAAAGTGAATACGAATGTGACGTCGATGACGATGAAAGCAGTGAATGAGATACTGTTACAAATGTAACCAAACCCGCATGGACAGATGTGACAAACAATGAAGCGAAGCCATTAGAATTTAAATTTTTAGTGTCAGCTGGTGAAACAAATTTAAATCTTACTACTGAATCCTCACCTGTGGACTATTTTTGTTTGTTTTTCAATGACAAAGTTTTTCAGGGTATTGTGTCTGACACAAATAATTATGCTGAGGAAAAAATTGAGAAACTTAGGCCGACAATGAAAGGGAGGTCAATTTGGAAGACTTGGAAAAATGTGACAGTGGACGAAATGAAGCGAAATTCAAGGTTGACTGATAGGAGAAGTATCCTCCAACACACCTGTACATATGCAAATAGGTAAGTTCAATTTTTTTTTCTATTTTGATTTTTGGCAAAAAATTTGCAGGAACATGCACTGTGTATTCTATTTCATGGGAAAATACGTGCGAGTGGGCTGGCAAATTTTTGTCCAGTGTCCGAGTTCAAAGGGTTAAGTAGTATTGAAATGAATCTTCAACTGTCAAAAACATTTAGATTAGAATTAGAAAATAAATGGATGCCACACTGGGCAACCCTGTTCCTATTACTTTGTGATGTATTGTGAAATTTTTGAAAATAGCTAGCAATTTTAATTCCATTAATTTAGCTCGAAACACTAAAGAGTGAACCCAACACATTTGTAGACTATGACAAGATTACTATTTAAATTAATAAAGTTTCATTTTACAGATAAAATTTATCACCCTTGGCAGGGTTCGAACCCAGGAACTTAGCAACCTTTAGACCACCCAGCCAAACAAATTCAAATATCTAAGGATCTGTTAACATGAATTTCGTACCGGTCAAAAATACATTTTTAATAATTTTGATGTGATGGTACCGAGANCTTTTTAGCTTTTAAACATGTTTTAAATCATAACTTTCATCCCTAGACAAGTATCAAAGTGTAATCCTTGTNAATAGTGATTCATTTTCTCCATCATTCATTTAAATACTTATCTCAGAACAAAAATTATGTTTTATATTATGATTAGTTTATCAACAGGTGATATATGATCTTATTAAACTTCTGTCCAGAGCTTAGCAACAAAACAACGTTTCCCTATCTAGGTCTAAAGTGAAAGAAACAATATTCTGAAAACATAAAAATTCTGAACAATAAATACCTTGGTCCTCTGACGTCCATCCTTTTGAGCTACGAAAGAAATTGACAGAGGTAAAAGAAAGATGGTACTTTGGTTTGATCTGGTCATAAAAGGAAGGATTAAAAAAATGGGCAAAACGTGCAAGTTTCGTTTTCACTTTCACACTGCAGACTCTAAGCTTGGAACACACACTATTTCAGTGACAACCTTGAAATCTATACACCCATATGAGCCGCAAAAAACTGTAAGTACCAATTTTGTTTTTTCTTAGATTTCTTTCACGGTGGGTGAAAAATGATAGACAAACTCTTCACGTAATTGTTCGTCGTTCATTTTGAGTTGTCTGACTTTACAGATTTTTTTCTTTATAAAGGCCAGGGGTCAATTCATACAGACTACTTCCTATTATCTGCAAATAAATTATGTACGAGTTGATTAAATTTGGTATTACGAAAAATTACATACCTTACATTGAAAGTGAATACACAAAATATTTATTTACGGTATCAACATGGTAATTTTGTTAATATGCCACAACACATGCTGAGATCACTTAACACAAAAAAGGAAGCACTGGCCATGTTTTCGATAAATCATTAACAAAATCTAGCCACAAAGAGCGCACTTGCCATTTTTCACACACCCTGAACACGCATAAGAAAGTAAGTTTGCTGTCATAAAGCTTTAAAACTTCTCTAGCAGCAAAGGTTTACGAGCTATGACAATATAACGAGGTACGACAGTAGCACAATTTTGTCACTACGCCACAATATTTGCGAAATTGTCATTCAGGTGGCTCACTGTGAACTGACATGCTACCACTTGAGCTGGAAAGATGTTTTCCTACGTTCAAAGCTGCTGCACTTCCTGGGGTCCAGGGTAAAATCTTTAGGATTTGAGCGTGAGGCCCAGAAGAAAGGGGTTGTGGCACTTTCTTATTCCTCCTTCTTTCTCTGTTTTATCCTTTATATTTTATCATTTATTTTATTTACTTTGTCCTTTCTTTTCTTTCTGCCTTTACCTTTCTTTTTTCCTTGGATATGAAGGGATGGGGATTCTAACCCCCAAACACCTCATCCTCCAAACACCAGTGGCTGTTCCCAGCCAGGAACTAACATTTCTCTAGCATTTGAGCCCAAAATAGCAGTTTCATTAGGAAAACTATTATTTGTTTTCCCCTGGTTTAATTAGATATAAATTGAACGATCCACCAGTAATTATATAGAAGAAAATAAAAAGCAACAAGATGTAATAAAAAATCTAGTGTCCAAGCATTCCCCCATACCTGATATTCTTGTTCTGTTTCTATCATGCCGGTGACAGCGACCACTTGATACTGTCGTGCTTTCATCGCTGCGAGGGATTTGCGGATGAGTCTCATTGCAGAACTCGCCGTTGCCGTGTTGCGGAACTGTGACATCTGGTGAGGCGTGTGGCTAGGATCGAAAACCAGGAGATGCAGCTGTCCGTCACGCATCTGCTCTACTCCGACAATGGTGCGACTGTGCCCTGACAAAGGACAAACAAACAGGTTACATACAATCAACTTAAAACATACACAGGGTGTTTCAGTAGGAATGTGCCATACTCTACAGCCCAAAACAAGTAAAAAAATAAAATAAAAAAAGGTCTGGAACTGTCTCCTTTGGCTTCTAGAGGCACTTAACATTTTATAATATACTGGAAATAAATACAAAATTCCATACAGAAAATAAATAAATAATAAATCATTTCTGTATGTTTAACAGTGCAGCCAACGGTGGAATTAATTATTTTAAAATTATTTTTATTTTTAGTACGGTATTTATTTTTTCAAGTATTATAAACTACCATTGTTTTTGTTTACTTAACCCAAATATTTATTTAATTACTACAAGACTTCGAGTGCTCCTAGCAGACAAAGGAGGAATTTACGGACCAATATTAAGGCGTTTTTTTGTATAATTGTTTTGAGCCATAGAACATACTCGTACAAAACACCTTGTGTCAACATAAAAAAAAATATCCAAAAGTGGACAAAATGTTTGCAGAGCCATGAGTATCACACAGCATTCACGTCACACTACTGAGATGTACAAATTTGACGTGGATGTTATTTAAAAACAAATATTGTACATTTAACATTAAAATACATAACAGTCACTTACGAATACACTTGTTCCAGCATTTGATACTGTCTTTTGACTGATTTCAACATCACATCAGGCCTGCACTTTTAAGTTGTCATTCAAAATGAATTTCGTTTCTTCCAAGGTTTCTTTCGCTGGACCAAACAGATGGAAGCCATAGGGTGTCAAGACAGGACTGTAAAGAGTACAGGAAAAAATGTTCCAAACCTGTTAAGTTTGTTGGCTTTGTTCACATCTTTGACTCTGCTGCTGGCTTTGCGTTGATGTCTTGGCATTTATGAACCTCCCTGAATGATTTGTTCACTGAAGTCCATGACAGGCTAGATTCCCACAGTCGGGATTTGTGGATAAAGATAAAAATTTGGACTGCGTGGATAGCTATAGCAATGTTAAGAGAATAGTCAGAATACACTAATGGAGTCAGGAGATCACCATTGATTCATATTTTTTCTGCCACCTGCCTAAGTTCATAATAAGCTCTTCAGATGGCAGCACTCCCGGTTTCTGTCTGTATCTATGAGCTCTGTCATACGATTTATGCATCCGTCAGTGTCTTTTATAAACCGAGCTTGAAGCCTCGCAAAAATTCCAGGATCTTTTCATGAAAAGAAAGACAATAAAAATGGATTGTTCCACTGAAATGATTACACATGTAGATGCTACCTTGTTCTTCCGTATGGCTGTGTACTCCCTGGTGGCATTTCGACAAACTACAGGGTAATTCAAAAAGATGCATCCAATTTCAAACGAGCATAATTCCGTACGTATTAATCGTGTATTAACTTGGCCTACACCAAATGGAAGAGGAAATTTCCGAGTTTTAGAAAATCACTGCGAGATGGCTCTACTGTCACCACGGCTCTGCGACAGACAGTCTGCGAGAAAATGGCAACCGCACAACAGAAGGCTTTTTGTGTGTTGCAATTTTCAAAGTGTGAATTGGTAGTCACAGTGCAGCATGAGTTTCATCGACATTACGGAATTGATTGATCTGGTGGATTGTTACGTGGGGTTTCCATGCCCCATACGCAAAGGTTTTAACAGTTCACCTTGCCACTTAAATGAAAATTTGCTTAGTCAATGAACACCAGGTGGGAAGAAAAATAGTCGTCCTCCATAACCTCCTGCATGAGTAGGCAAAAGTTCAGTTACTTTAACTTGTCCCCTGGCCCTAAAGCCTGTAAGGCTTTATAACAACGCATCGTCTCAAAACACACCAAACAGTCATCTGAGGAATTCCTAGTTCTCAACTGGCGTGGTCAGTTGACTTCCTCATGCTACGTTGGAAACTGTNTCNGATTCTTTGCACACTATCCTCAGATGTGCCTTCGGCCTGTGCTCTTACCTTTACAAAAACATCCCGTTTCCTCTCCCGATACCAACTACATGGTAACGTCGAGGAAAGTCACGCTGTGCTGTGAATACCGACTCACGCTTTGAAAACTGCAGCACACAAAAAGCCTTGTGCTGTGTGGTGGCTATTTTCTCACAGACTGTCTGTCACAGAACCACAGTGGAGCCATCTTATGATGATCTTCTAAAATTTGTAAATTTCTTCTTTCTTTTAATGTAGGCTAAGTTAATACAC
>KZ878669.1:1124-12699 GCA_003456935.1 Machilis hrabei
ATTTGTCAAGTATCTTGATATTAACTTACAGGTTGTAATGAAGTATTTTCATTTTGTTCTTATCTTATTATATTTTAATTTTTTACAACAGTGCTGTAAAAAATGAATTCAAATGTACATCTTGCTATGTGTGGAATCTTAAACCACAAAATAATTATTTGTTGTCCTTGTATTTACCAGCTGCAGCACAAACACCATGGTTTGGTTGAAAGGATAGATACTGAATTAAAAGCAAAGGAGAGTTGGGCCATGGCAGTCATATTTTGTCCATCAAGGGTTGGAGTCATCACAGGCAGACTCAACATCAAACAGTATTTAAAGTCGTCCAAAACAAAACCAACCACTGCAAAGGTATGACTTTGTTTTTGTGTGTTCAGTACTTGTTCCATAATTTCTGTGAAAGTGTGTAGAAAGGTAGGTTGAGAAATTATTGTAGTTTTTGTTTCTAATTGTTTTTTAATCCTTTATGACACTCAAGTATTCAATAAAGCTAGCTCAGTGTTAAGTATTTTCTGCAGGCCTTGAAAATGGTGACAGAACCATTAGAAGAACATTTTCGTCTTTCCCATAACAATTTTTTGTCGATGGTTAGGACTAATATTATGGAAGAGGATAAGTGATTTTTAAACTTGTTTGGAATTAGGGGGTAATTATACTGAAAGTTTGTAATAAAAACTTCTAAATGGGTTAATTTGTAAATTCGTAATAAATGCAATTTCATTATTTAACGTGGACACTATATACAGGATGTTTCACAAATATTTTGCCACCAAGTAGGCAATCAAAGGGCAAAAAAACAATATGGTCTCAAACAACTTGAATAGCCATTAAATGCAAAGATTTAAAACAAAATGTTGGACTTAGAAAAACATTTTGACTGGTTGGAAAACATGTTTTGTTAGTCCATTTTTTTTTTTTAATTTTGCATGTAATAACTTTTCATCTCATTTGAGACCATATTATTTTTTTACCCTTTGATGTTTAAAATATGTTTAACCAGGTGGCAAGGTTTTTTGTGAAACACCCTGTATGTTTGCAGATGTGTATGTATATACAAATGCACAATGTAGGAGAAACGTTTTATGTCTCATAATTACGTATTTTGGGGAATCACATTTATTGATGTTGAATCCATTTCAGGTTTAATTATCATATAGCGGCTTTCGAGCTGCCAACGAAAGTCACAGGAACCTTCAATTTGTAATATCAGCACAACAGCAAGTTAAAGAATTCAGTCTCTATACAGTTTTGGAGCCTCATCAGGTATTTCGAACAGTATGTTTAGCTAACGGGTTCATCTATTGATGGACAATTTTGTGAGTAACTACCTTTGGATCGCTGTCCCGACTTTGCCTCGGATGTGTCTGGTATTGTGAGTGTAATATCTGGTAACTAACCATTCATTTATTTTATTCAGAAAATAGTAATACTTGAGTTATGTATGAGACCTGATTCCGTTACTGAGGATATTGATGAATTCATTCAACAAGTGGTGCATTTTATTCCAATTTATAAAGACTGCGTTAAATGTTCCGCTCAAGAAATTATCAAGTTTAAGGCCGGTAGCACTCTGTGGTGACTCTTAGTCAATTAAATTTAACGATTATATGTTCTATTTATTTACGTTTCACTGGACAATCAGACTCAATAACTCGCAGGTCACACACACTTAGAGCTCGGACGATTACATCACCAACCTTGAAATTGAACCTTGCGTCATCAGCAAAAATTGTAACAACAACAGGTGGGTGATTCAATGAGAATAGCTGAGGTTGCGTGAATATATATATTGTTAATGATCTTTTCAAACAAGACCCACGCTCTTTCACAGAGAAAACGCACAAGGTAGATCAACCTTTAATGTAACCAGGATTTTGAATTAAAATCATGAATCAATAGTTACTTTAAATTCAACCACAAACTACCAGGAAAGTCAATCAATAAATCGCAATAAAATGCACGACTTCATCAATATTCTCAGTAACGGAATCAGGTCTCATACATAACTCAAGTATTACTATTTTCTGAATAAAATAAATGTATGGTTAGTTACCAGATATTATACTCACAATACCAGACACATCCGAGGCAAAGTCGGGACAGTGACCCAAAGGCAGTTACTCACAAAATTGTCCATCAATAGATGAGCCCGTTAGCTAAACAGACTGTTCTAGAAGAGCCTCCTTCTGCCTCTTGCACCCCTATTTATTAACAAGGACACCTGGATGTGTAAAATACCTGCTGAGGAGACTCAGCTCAAGGAGGCTCCAAAACTGTATAGAGACTGAATTATTTAACTTGCTGTGGTGCTGATATTACAACTTGAAGGTTACTGTGACTTTCGTTGGCAGCTTGAAAGCCGCTATATGATAATTAAACTTGCAATGGATTTAAGATCAATAAATGTGATTTCGCAAAATACGTAATTATGATACATAAAACGTCTCCCCTACAACATATAAAAGGTCTTAAATATGAGTGATGCCTTTATGGGTTGCTATTGAGAAAAACTATTTCCCTGTCCTTATTTTAACTAAAGTCTGCTATTCATTTTACAAGTTATCTCATACAGAAAGTGGCTATTTACATATTGTCAGCATTAACTTTTAAATTCCAACTGATTTTTGCAAACAATGCTTACAAGATTCAATAGGTGGGTATAAATTTTGTAGAATTTGAAGATAACTACTTTAGTCATATAAAAAGAGTACACTTGCNGTGATTGTTAATAAACCACCCCTTCGAGCGTGATAATGACTTTGGTCTTTTATGAGTCTGGACGTACAAAATGCATAGGAAGTAAACTATATCAAGTTTTTAAAGTGTTAAACTTCAAAATAAATTGTTTATTTTCGTAAACACAGCAAAGCATCAAAGTTAATTAAGTTGTTGAAACTGAATCCACAAGTATAGAAACACTTAACTTTGTTATTGAAAAACATGAAGTATGAAGTGCGAAAGGTTTGATCTTTCAGTCGAACCAATTTCAGTTCCGATTTTTTAAGCTGCTTCTCCAAGTACGCTGATCTTCAGGATGCGTAAACCCAGACGACTTCTAGACAACCAGACAGCTTCTTCTGAACTTCTCTGTTACAAGAAAATGTTCTGGTGAAGTGCTGCAATTTTGGGTTGCCCTGTAGCTTGCTGTAACTTGCGCTGGGCGTTCGCTCGCTCCACTGGATCGCTGGTTTTGTCTTAAGGTTAGCAGATACGTCGATAACTGAAATAAAGCGAACAGAAAAGGCGGCAGTACTTAGTTTTTCACGAGACTACGAAGTAAACAATGAAAATCCCAAAGCACTATAAACTTCTAGCGCACACATAGAAAACTCATAGAAAACGTCTTTAATAAATGTCAAAAATAAACACTCTGCTACTTCCAGCAGTTCAAAAATAAAATAAAAAAAATAACTAAAGATTCTGAAGGCTCCACTGTAGGCTCGACACATACACGAAAATGAGGCAACAAAAACTTGAACTATCAAAATGTTCGTTCAACATACGCTGATCACACGACTGTTTGTAAATCACTAGCAATTACTTAACGTGAATAACATCACTCAAACTTAACGCAGGCCAAAAAGCTCTACATAAAAAGTTACTCCCAAGCTCGTAAACACACGGCACTTGAATTAATCGCTATTTAGTGAAATCAATGCAAAACACAGTCTTTCCAACAATTAACTTTTGGAATAAATCAGCACAATCGTCTTACTAATTATGACAAATATTCAAGAAACACACAATAACAAGTCTTAACTTCTACGTGCCATAGAGTCTTCTCCTTCTCTTATCATTAAACCACGGCCTTTTATACTGTTTAGTTCAATTATCACTAAATACATAATATAAAAATTTACATTGACAGTAGTGGCNACACAGGTTGCATAACAGACAGGACAGGGGTAAAACTTAAGAAATACTCCAAAATTTCACAAAAACACAAATAACTGAAAAATGTTTCTGGCAATATATATGTAATTGTTGTGCTCATTCTAATTGCAGATGCCTTTGTATGGCTATGGAGGTCATGGGCAGATGGAAACTCTTAATACAATTCCATCAAGTAATGGCCAGCTATCTCTTCTACTGCCAAAGTCACCAGATGGCATATCATCTACAGTATTGAAAATGGCCAATACTGGCTCCATTCCAGCTTTTGCAGATATTGTTCCTCATTTTGCAGGCAAGTTAAATTTATTGTTCATTGATATAAAAACTATTATATGAGTTTGTTGTGGAAATGAGTAAAAAAAATAGAGAGTCGAGAACAGTATGTTATGAACAACAGCAGACAGGGACTTGTATCTTGCCAGTTTTTTATTTGTATTTTACACCTCTGAACAGTTTAAAAGGGTAACTTATAAAAGTTGAAATAAAAAAGGGTTTGATAAATCCCAATTCAAACTTAAAAATGCTTATTGAACTGTGATTCTGTTGATAGGGGTTCCCAATGGTATCACATGATCCTTTAGGAAAACTCTTTCAAGTGACAATTGTTGAACATCTTAAAAAGCAAAAAGTCATATGTTGTCTTAAAGAACTCGTAATGATGAGTTAAATCAACACACTGTGTTATTTCATATACAAAATACCAGTATTACCATGACAAACCTTGTGTGCAAGAGTGTTTCGTGAGGAAAATAGTACCTCGATGAGATCAACAGGTGATTGAGAGAAGTGTCTGGTACAAGTCTGCACAGATCAAACCCAATTAAGTGTGGTTCACATACAAGGGTCAAATTGGGTCACCTGTTTCAACTATAAATATAGATTGGTAATCCAGATTCAGTGGAGAGAGGGGGTTGGTTTGGGGAGGGGTAGTATTTATCCCATCTCAGTCTCTCAAAGTTTTAGAATACTTTCTCATAACATTAGTTTAGTAAAAAACATGTTTTTAATTATTTGGAATGCAACTTGAAACTCTCAGCTTATTAAGTTTATATGTTTACTTTTGGCACTCACAGTGCTTTTGCATTACAGGTTACACCCTTTCATAAGTTGCTTATCATAAAAAAAAATATATATATTCGCTGACTTTAGTTTAAAACCTAGAGGGAAAGAGGTTTCTAACATATGCACATAAACATTTGCAAACAGTAAGGCAAATAAGAAATGAAAAGACAGTGTAGCTGAACTTTGTCTAAGGGGTGAAGAAATTGCTTTTCATTTGCAGGTTTTCAGGGCTTTGGAGATGGAGATTATTCTGACTGTGTACAAGTATCTCCGTCACAGTTTGTTCTTAAAGAAGGAACAGTTCAAGACGTAGTTGTTTCATTTAGACAGCCAAGTGAGGGACTGCACGTGTATGCAGCTAACCGTGTGGCAAAACTGGAAATAATAACTGGAGATGAGCCATCTAGACTTCGACTGAAGAGGTGAGTAACAGTATGCAAAGTGGAGCCACTAAAGCACCAAAGAAAACAAAAATGGTGGTCAGTAAGCACTAAATTTCAAAGCAATTTTAAAACGGTATTGCAAAGTTGGCGGTGTGTGTTAACAGAGAGTAACAGTTTAAATACAATATATTCATGTTTACATGTTATATCATAATGTTGGTCACCCTATATAAAATTGCGAAATAATAGGTATTTTTTTTCTGCAACTAATTACTAGAGTCTGTGTTAAATCACTTTATTAAATATGTTTCCCAGAGTTATTTATTTGATGATTAGAATGTAGGCCTAGTTTTAAGGGTTTGTTACTTATTGTTCCTTATAGTACCTAAGTATTTGTTAGGCAAAGTCATGTTTCTTTTCCAAAATTACGCGGTTTGTCATTATTGGTTATGGTCAGTTCCCAGCAGAGTAATAAGGGCTATTTTCTTGTGTTTCCTGATAACATGTACTTTTTTTTTACGCCATGTATTAATTAACTTGTTTAATTTCGTTAATGTTTATCTAAGAGGGCAAGTCATCCGATTAAAATAAATGAAGAATCGAACGCAGACTACTTCTACGCGAGGAAAGAACCAGTGCACGCCAAGATTAGCAGACAGTTACAAACGTACATGGAAGATGCAACCTGGGCTTAACATAGCCTACAGGCAGAGGGATACAAAGCGCAGATGGTGAAGTGGATGTTCGAACGAGAAAGGAGGGCAGTCNGGCGGCGANGNTTGTGTTATACAGTTGAACNTGNGTTAGCAGNNCNTCAGATGTGGAACAGTCTTCAGAAAAGCNGCTTCCGCCGTAATTAAAGCTTAATAGTCGACGCAACAAAGTCAATTATATTATTTCGCTTTCACTAAGGTGTTTATGTGACTAAAAAAGACGTTTTACGTGAACAAATAACAAAACACCGTTAAAGCCNCATGGTGGGTTGAGTGCCCACTAAATGAATTAATTTCGAACAGAACCTGAAAAGCTGCTTCTACNCATTAAAGTTATGGTCAATAGGCCTAGATCGGCAACTAAGCACACCGACTCCGTCAAACCAGTTCGATTGCAATCTTCGATNTTTAAGATTTNGAACGCGAGTAAAAATCGTTCGAATCTAGGCCTAGCTTCACAAAAGTACATTTNATCAAGTTTTGGCTACAATGATGCTAGAAGGGCAGTAATATACATTAAATCGACTTATTCACTGACGGCTGTAGTTAAACTACGATTTTGTACGTTTTCGGCGAGTTTTCTCCCCTGCCACTTCTTAATCATCGGTCTCCTCTTTAACTTCGTTCGTATTTAGAATATCCACAAGAAAAAAAGGTGTAATTAGAAACGAAAACCCAAACTGGAGAGAAAGTATGTAATACCANAGGAAAGGTTTTTCATCAATCTCGGGTTAATAATAATGTTTTACTATACTTTCATAATTACGTTCAGATTTATGAACTTTTAAGAATGTAAACTACTGCTTACCAGACACAAACAGTAACAATTCGCACTAGTACAATCAGTCAATTCTGTGTCACCGTTTCATGTTCAATTATCCTTGGCAGTGTACTTGTGTGTTGACATATTTTGTTGATCCTGTTTGTGCTCAACCTAAAGTAAATATGGTGCTAATTAAATAAGTAAGGTCAAATTGCCTGGATATTTAATAAGATTGGATGCAACCTTATGAAACTACTTCAGCATGTAGAGAGATCTATAGGGTAGATTCTGTCAACGGTGCAACACACTGCAGGACAAGCACCATTTGAACAACAGTGTGAGAATCATGGTCTCCCCGCTAGAAAATTGCACCAGAGAGTAGCAGCATTCTGTGATACGATGTTTGTGTTCATGAGTGAAACAGAGGCTGATTCGCCAGTACGATGGAAGCTGTATGGGTGACAGGAAAGTGTACTATTGGGTAGAAAGATTTCAAGAAAGTGTAACTTCTGTCGTTGATGAACATCGCTCATGTTGCCCTTGCACAGCTGTCAGTAACGCCAACGTTGCTCNCGTGGACGCACTTGTTCGTGAAAATGGGCNGATTTCAATGNACATTGCTGTCACTATGTTGAACACTAATTCATCCCCTCTTACAGTCCAGACCTTGCTCCATCCAACTACCATGTGTTTTGGAAAACTTAAAAAAGCATTGTAAGGGCGAAGATTTTGCAGCAATGATGAGGTGAAGGAGGTGGTGCATTTCTGGCTTCGACAACAATAAACAATGTTTTCTAATGGAATACAGAAGCTTGTCAAAAGATGTGAAAGNAGCATTGCAAAGGCTGGTGAATGTGTGGTAAAATGTCATATTTTGGGATCTGTATTCAGTATATGATGTGCATCTCAATATAATGCAATTGCCCTACATTTTGAATTGCCCTCGTATATTTATTTTATGACAGTATTGTTTTCATGAAGAAAAAAAACTGGATTTTTTATTGCAGAAAGTCCTCTTTTTTTCTGTTTGAGCTAACTAGAAAATAAAATTTGTACTGACTGTTCTTCTTGTTTCAGGTATCTTGGTGACCCCTCCAAGGCAAAATGTAAAAACACACAGGTTTATCGATTTTGTGGAAAATATGTAGGAGAGAAGAATTTGAAAGATCTTGCAGGAATACCACAAGATTCTTGTGATTTGCCATTGTTTTTGAAATCGTTGTCAGAAAATAATGTGTCTCTTCAGCTACAATCTTCACCAGGAAATAGTGTCGAGCAAAGTGCAGTTTTTCAGAGCATTTCAGCGTACGAGTCCAAAATATCAGTACTGGATGCTTCAAGTTTGTAAGTTACACATTGTTTACATGTACTTAAATTGCTGAAGGTAATTGGCATTTCTTCTNGTGTGACTAATTCTGTGCCTTCTGCAGATTAAATTTTAAAAAAACATCTTGGATACACAATGCATTATGTTGTGCTGCCAGTAAAAATATATGGCTACTTTTGCAAGTAGTGGGTCATATTTTGTATCAGACATGTGCATGAAAGTCTTGGTACTGTGAATTTATGCATTTAGCGTTTGGCTTTTTTGTAATGCTTGGCTCAGTTTGATATTTCAAAACTAATTTTTAGAGTTCTGTTCAAGTTTGACCTAAACATTGAATATATTGAGTTTTGTATTATTATTTTGTTGCCATGAAGTATGATTGGCTCAGTTTTGAAAACTTAGAATCAATATCTGTTTCTTTATGAAATACTCAGCTTTCATGCTAAATTGGTTAGTGAAGAGTATGTTCCTTACTAAGTTTACATGTGATGTTTTGGGAGGTACATTTAAACCCCAAATGCTACTACTTTTGCATAAGTCTGTTTGTATTGCACAATTCTACAATTATTCTAGCTGAGCAATGGAAAGAAGTAAAGAGCTCTCAATCTAGATATACTTTTAGTTTGTGAAAAACTTGACAGCAATTCATATTTGTTACACTGTTCAAAAAATTTAGAAAAAACTTTGTAAATAGCATGGTTTTGTTTAGGATATTTTAGTTCTTTTCAGCCCTGGGGAGAACTTAAACAACACATGTGAGTGTAACATCATTATACACAAAGCATACTTCTGAGTTATTATTATATTGCATTCTGATTACATTTCTACATCTCAATATGTATAATTAATCACCGGTAAATCGTTTACATCCAAAATAATCTGCTTTTGGCAATATATTAACACGAGGTTTTAACCTTGGATGTAAACGATTTACCGGTGTTTAACTGTCTTAATTACCGAAGGAAAACAAATATTTAACAATATTAATATTTAGCTAAAAAGGGCGGAGGAGAGTTGGCTTGGTAGTTCTTAGAGGGGTGTAACGAAGAGGGTGATGATGTCATCTGACCAATCAAAGTGCTTTGGGTATCATGCAAATCTTGAGCAGCATGCATCAAGTGAGTTTCAAGTTCCACCCAGTTGTCGTTCAGCTGTTGACTGGTGACAGTGTTAGATGTAACAGTGTAGATAAAGGTTTTTGTGTTTAACGAGGATATATTATATTGTGATCAAAATGTTTGTGGCGTGGAATAGGGGCATGATTAATGGATTACATTTTTTTTTAGGTAAGTTTTTTTAGCTTAGGTTTTATGTGTCAGTGTATTTTTTCCTACAGATTATGCATTTTATTAGTAAAAAATATTGTATAAGCGCGTAATAGAAAATTAGTTGAAAATGTATGAGCGAATTAAAATTCTTTGTATTACCGTATTAGTTGTACAATATAACAAGAAATTTATACATCAGAGTGCACGTTTTCTATTAACTAATTTGGTCGATTCAAAAGTGTGAACACGCATAGAAGCAAAAGTTTTAACCAGTGTTGATTCAGTGGCTTAGCCAAATGGTACGTAGTTTTAGCTGAATATTGTGTTTCTGTATTGAAACAGCTCCTTGGGTTTCTTGTACAGGCTGTGCTGCTTAAACTAAGACGTCTGAAAATTCCATGCAACATATAGGGTAAAGAATAAATTAGCAAATGGTATGTAGTTTGCATNAGGTGTTAATTTTCTGGGGTAATTTGTGTGTTCCTCTGTTGAAAGACTGAATGGCACAATGCCTTGGTCTTCATGTACAGGCTGTGCCCTAAACTAGTAAGTCAGGAATATGGCATACAACATAAATTATGGGTAAAGTACAACTTTATGCAAACTACATACCATCAGCTAATTGAATAGTTACCCTAAAATGAATGTTTCCACCACATTTATCAGTTTAACAATGCATCGCAATATATGCTAGTAGCACATTTCTTTTTTTGCTTTGTCCAGTTTGTTTAATTCTAATAAAACACACACAAAAAATGTCAAATTTTGGCGCTATTTGGGTGAAGCAGCTGGTTAGTTGACTACGGACGAATACGAAAAAAGTAGGTTTAAGTCTGAAAGACTTTTGTTGGTATGAATGCCCTTTATGACACAGCACTTTTCTGCCGGTAGCTTTTCTTTTGTAACAAAAATAACTTAAAACAAACGTTGTGTTTTAACAAACATCTGTACTAAAAACAAAGCTTTTTACTTGCACGCTATTGCCAATTTTTTATCTTTTTATAGGGCTTACACTGCGAGACGTACACTTAATGGATTTCTGCTGAGTAATGTCGGCAAATACGACCACTCATCAAATACAAACAGTTCGACTTTCCCCGTAAATAGTACTAAGAACACTGCGTTATAGGGCTTCCTAGATGTTTAAAAATGACTGGCTAAGCTTAATTATTTATTGGCATGTTCTTTAAGTGTTCGATAAACCTAATATTTACATGNAAAGTTGGACTGGTCGCATTTGCCTCGATCCTGTCGCTACATAACGTTTTGTTTAGTTTATTTCGGTNCCTTGTAATCACTCTTATTTTCGTAACAATATGACGTACAGCTTTGTGTAACGGAAGTTTTGATAACTTATTTATTAAAACATTGTACACTGAAAAATATGCAATTATTGCAATGGAGGTCTTTGACCCTTTTCCTTTGGAACATCACATTTTATGGTATTGAAACATTTTATTTATACATTTCAATAGACTCGGTAGTACTGCATTACAATAAATTAATATTTTTTTAGTGTACAATGTTTTAACAACAAATACATTTTCAGAATTTTTGTTACACACACAATTTGCACATATTTGACAGATAAAAATCTAGAGCTGGGATTAACAGTCAAGCGCTGGTGTAATGCTAAGCAAATTGAGTATATGACAGACAGTGTATCTTCCCCCCAATTTTCTCTGCCATTTATCAATATGATGTCATATTCTTTTACCAGTACATGTTCTTTAACTACTATTTTGTCATTACCAAGTCTCGTCCGAATCAGAGGTGCAACATTCTGACCTTCGCCTCGTAAGAGCTCATACAACATTTCAGTGTGTAGTATAATAAACCTATTTTTGATATTTTGTCTGAAGCTGGAGTAAGAATTCACGTTCCGATAAATAAAGTAATGACAAGGTTTTTCTTACCATACTCTGATTTCCTTTTGATTCTACTGCCAATCAATATGTACAACTCACCAGTACATTAAAAGGAAATCAAGATATTTACAGTCAACTGAAAGAGTAACATGCTATGGAGTGAAAAGATACATAACAGCTTGTTAAAGATTTTAAAAGTTTTACAGTGTTAAACAGTGATCCAAATAAGGATTTAAAAGTGTTTTAACTAACAAGGGGACCATCAGACCTGGTAAGAACGGATTAATATGAATTTAA
>KZ878674.1:28280-38343 GCA_003456935.1 Machilis hrabei
AATCGAAACAGAAAAGACACCAAACTGGAAAGTGCTCGAAACTGAAAGAGGCCAAACTGGAAAGTAATCGAAACAGAAAAGACACCAAACTGGAATGTGCTCCAAACCAAAGGACCAAAACTGGAATGTGCTCGAAACATATAGATGCCAGACTGTAATGTGCTCGCAACAAAAGGACGCCAAAACGGAACGTTTTTGACACGTTATAATGTTAAAGTGGAATGAGACCGAACAGAACTGTGATGATTATTGCTTTACGTCCTGTCGACATGTTTTGGGTCATTAGTGACGGTTAATCATTTACTCGTATTGTAATATCATAGACATGACATACGACCAACACATGAAACACTCAGTCCCAGGTGGAAATCGATCTCACTACCCTTTAACCTAATGCCCGGGCGGGGCCCAGTGTTAATGCGTGATACACCAGAACGGAATAAGACCAAATATGAATAATATCAAGGCATAATTAACATAGCAGGGGGAAAATCAATCCGGTAAAAGCCCAAACAAGAATGACTAAACAGGATTAATTTCACATCGTGAAAAGGGGAACATTCAAACGACGATAGGGAAAAAAGGAACAGACTCTATGTAAATCTCTACTTTTATGCATTTGTTAGAAACGTGTGTTTAACTTTTAACGATTATTTTAAAAGCTTTATTTTCAGCTTCAGCTCAACAAGTTTAATTTCAAGTGTCTCGTCGAATTTACACTAAAATAATCAGGTCCCAGTGGCTTTAACGGCTCTGCTTGTAGTTATCTCACATAATCATAAATTTGAAAAGGTTGAATTATTACAAGAGAAGAGACTCCACGTAATTAGTATTTTTTTTTATTATTTAGTTCTGTAGTCAAGACATTAATTCCAATTACAGGGCTTAAATGTTTAGAAATTACTAAAGAAAAATATAAAAATATATATAAAAATCTCCAAATACTGCACAACACTAATTGTGGCATCCATTTGTATTCAAAAAATGATAACATTACGGAAGTGTTCAGAACATTACCTTATCCATTTAATGGCCAACTCTGCATACCTATATATTGCATGAAATCCATGAATCCCTTTCCTCTTTATGATCAGTCACGTCATACGCATCCTACTCCTGCGCGTACAGATCAAAACTGTACCGTGCGTTTGATGTATTCTGTGATACCAAGTTCCCAGGTATACTTCTTACTTAACAAGAGAAGTCCTGTATACTGAATTTTAAATTAACAATAACACTAGTTTTCTCTGACTGTACTTTATACATTTGACCCTACAGCCACCTCCAGCCTTGTGAAGCTCAGTTTAGCTGCTATGGTGAGGAAAGAGGACCAGCAGCCAAATTACAAGAGTTATTTCTAACTTGAGGTCTAATGGTCACTGAGAATTAGTAAGACCTCTGTCAGCGCATTACAATACCAACATCGAAACCGTTAGCTGAATAGTAATTTTCAAATTAATACACTATGTTCAATACGTTCCGTTTCGACAATCAATATTTCTGTTTTTTCTGCCACTATTGTTATTAGCCCTACACTAAAGTACTGACAGCAACATTTATTTTAATCTGTAGCCTTCCGGTCGATTAATATTGCTCATCACCAGTAAATCCTAATAATACTAAAAATAAACGCATCATTAATGCTTTGATAGAACGTTGCGTGCAGTGTTAACCGGCCGATTAAAATCATTGATACGTATGGCGTAGGATTAGGCTAAGAATCCACGTATTGCAGAGAATAACGTCAATTCCCATACTTTTTGGTTCATCGAATGTTACCGTGACCGGTATTACGGAAGTGACAGCATGGATCGGAATGGCAGTGTTGCGCAGTGCAGTGGTAGAATGAGCAGCAGCTTCCTCACAACTCCAACAGATGCCACTAAACGTCAACTCACAAACTCGAAATAATGCTTTCCCGGTCTCTGCGTCTGCGAGCTTAACAAAAGGAGACCGAAGACTGAAAAACGGGATCACTGCCTACCATAGGTGCCAAACGTCCACATGCCCATCGCAAAATAGTGTGGCCAAGAAAGTCATTTCTTTTCTTTTGCGAGCAAACCAAACGATAGCTATTTACAGCGTCGCGGAACCGTTTTGATAACGCTCCTCACCACATATTGATTATTCCAAAATGCACTGGTACAAAACTTCCCTTCAACTGAAATGCCAAAAATTCGCCTGAGCGACGGTAATGTTAAGCATTCAGGAAGAACACTATTTTAATCTCTTCCTAGTTACTAGCACACGCAACAAGAGTTGCAAATGAACAGTCATCCTCTCCCCCTTCCCTATAAAAAGGACTGCATATCAACACGCGTCAGTATTTACAGATTTCCTTTTACATTACACAATGGGTATTTGTCCCTGTTTATACTCGCACACGAATAATAATATCAGCTCTTAACATTTCCTTAAAGACGATGAAATATGAAAGAACGAAATGCAAAGCACGAATTAAAAACATCGTACAGTAGTTGTCAAAGCTTTGAGGGCAAATTTAACATTTGTGAGGATATCAGCTATCAATCGTGACGGAAGGGCGGAGCGCCGAAATGCCGAAGCAAACTATTATTCATCGCATTCAGACTTGTTTTGCTGCAGCTAACTCGTCATTCTAGTATGAGGATGCTACAGAGTTAAATACAATTCATTTTTTAACATTTCGGTTAATAAGAGTTTATGATCCCGTAGTTCTGGTATAAAACTGAGCGCATCCACTACTTTGACTTTTTCCATTCACTCGATAAATAGCCGGTGTTGGGTTCTTCTTCATTGAACACATATCAATTGGACCCCACTTTTAACCACTCTCCCGTGAAACTTTAACTTTTTACATCCTTTACGCCCTTAAAATGTCCCCATCATAAGCACCCGTACACCCTCTACGTACGTTTGCCCTTACGACACGCATGTACGAAATTTTTGACTTAAAAAATTGCTAAACAATAATTGGTTCATTTTGTAGTTCATTTGTATGCACTACTAAGGCAAGCACAGTAATCTTTTCGCTGCACTTACAAACGCATCAGAAGACATTTGTGACGAGATGCCAACGCGAAACAAAACCCATACGTGTTTATACATATCGCATTAACGTATCGACGTCCAAACTTAGCATAACAATGACAAGACAAATTGTATGGTAACAGTTCTCTCGTTTGTCGCTCCATTTATGCTAAATATGTCTTCCAACTTAAATCTTGACTGACTCCCATTTAGTATTACCCATCATTTTTACACTATCAAACTTCATAACTGCGGATCACATTCATTCTGAAACACTGTATTCTCCTGTTATCCACAAGACTACTTAAAAAAAACTTATCACATTTTAACCACAAGATGACTTAAAAAAATNTATAACTTCTTATAACATTTCCACCCTCGAATGTCTCTTCACATTACAAAGTACGCATAAAAACTAGCAAACATTGACCTTAATATTTATTTACGCCTCAACGACAACCAAATCCTTGGTGAGGAAGATAGTTTTTCTACCTGCCAATAAATTAGCAAAGTTAATACCACGTACATAATAATTGTTACATTAGTACTCAAACTGAAGGGTTTCTACTAAAATTTGCGGAAGGGGGCTGGTTTTCATGATGTAGTTGTAACTTCATCGGTGGGAATTGACACAGTTGCGTTTCCAATCGACACGGCTCTTAATTTTCCAAGTTCACTAGATTAACTGTTCGAACATTAATTTTCGTAAGGATTCAGATACAGCTATAAATCCCACATTAAAACTGGGGGAATTTTGATCTGAAATGTTCACCCCAAAGCTCACAGTAATTCGCCTTTTGAGGAGCAAAGCGATTACCGATATTTTTTTCAACAACTTTAAAGACAGTAAACGTGATTTAAAAGCATTAATAAAAGAAACAACAGTCAAGCAGTTCCACAGTTAAGTACTTTACCTTTGCGCCATCAGCATCGCTGGTTTAGATTAATGAGGATTAGTGTTACTTAACATCTTGTACACGGCCAAAGTCACTATAGACTGTTATACAACTTGCACTGTTCCCCGATGTAGGGGGTTGTAATGATGGTATAATAGATGAATGTAGTAAAAAATCACATCAATGAAACACCCAGCCCTTCGTTTAGGCTGTATGTGGCAAGTGCGTGGTGAATTTTGACTTCTATCTTCCTACAATTATGTAATAAGATATCAGGCTGTTTATTAAATAAAAATCTCCCTAACGAACACACTACGTCNGGTATCAAATCACTAGTTATATTACGTGGCATTTCCTTGTAAGTTTCGAAGCACTGAATGGCGCACATCGTCCTTCCACCTTCCACACAGACAACAAACATTTAAGTAATATTACCACAGAATTCATTGTATTTACTCCCTGTCTACATTTCTAAGCGACATAATACTTCCGCCAGAAATGTTTGCTGAAACATAAGATGCTCTTGTATTCTTAACATTGACAGACACAGACTTAACAATGTACACTAAAGCTTTTACATGACTCTTCTTCTAACTGTATGTGCGAGTCCTACCCCGTTCATGCTTTAAGTATACAGATTCTTGAACATTCTGTGGTTTTATTTTACTAAAGAATACATTTCACCAAATACGATATAAATATAATATAGATGTTCTCGAAAAAACTACAAAACTAAAGTTTCGGTAAGTGTATTGGAATGTTTAACAGGCTATATCAAAGTATAAATCAAGGGTCACTAACTTAACATAAACGTAACAGTAACGAAATTGCCGTAACTAACAAAACATAGTTGTATTTAGTTTGGGTAGGTACGAACAAAAACGTTATTACGTTTCGTTACTGGCAATACGTTATTCGTACTTTAAGGTTATGGTTGTGTACCGAATTGAAGGAACGAATACATTTTCGTTACTGTTTGTAACCAAAATATATTCGTTATAACGTTATTTGGAAGGGAGTCGAGACCGATTTAGTCGGCCATTTGTAACCCCAGCGATTTGTACTCCTGGGGTACAAAACGTCTAGGCAATTTGAACCCCCTGGTACAAAATACCCAGGCGATTTGTACCCCCAAAGGTAGGTACAGCGGTATCGCCAATAACGTTATTGTACCTGCAACTTTAACCATAATAACGAAATGCTTTTCGTTCTCACCAATAACGTTATTTATAAGACCATTATTTTAAATATACCATTTGAAAAGGTACAGAGGCGAATAACGTTATTCACCCGTTTTCGTTATCTGATATTCAGCGGTAACAGTAACGTGTACAAATGCGTTAATAACGCACATTTCGTTAAGTTATCGACCCTTGGTATAAATACGATTGCTGATAACAGTCTCCAAAGCCACATACTCCCGAACTCAAAAATCATTTAATTTTTATTTCACACGTATCCCCACTAGTAGATGACACGTTACAACAGAGCATCCTTGGAACTCGTGTTACTGCTGAATCAAGTATCTAAACGCAACACCCAACTCTTTACTGGAGTTCACACATCATATTTATATGGATACAGAACAGTAAAAAAATGTATGTGCCTATCCAGAATGCCTTGCATTGCATATATAAACTCAACAAAAATCGTAACACTGACAGGTCTGGTAAAACAAAACCCAAATCTAAAGTGTCTCGACTAAAACGTCACGCAAACGATGTCGAAGATATGCAATTGTTGTATCTACCTCCCAAAACAAATACAACGTTAAATTGGCCAGTTCAATGTTGCCTGCAGTACAAAATGCTTAATAGCGCAAAATCACTTTAAAGTTGTTAGCTAAAATTCTAAATAGGCACGAATAATTAGTTTGTCTATATCTCAATACACTGATAGACACGATGAATGACCAATTACCTATTTATATACCAATTTCTCCACTTTGGCCAATTTCTGAAAACAATATGGGAAAAATACTTTTTACTTGTAGGGTCTATCTGAACTGACGAAAGAACTCTAAAAAAAAAATAGCAAGTTAGAGGGAATACAAATACGGTATAACATTTTGGTAACCTCAAAACAATTCTGGTCTTTAGACGCTAAATATACGAGACAACCAAGTGAATTCTGCTCTTTATTGTAACCATTTTTTACTGAATATTACACGTACACATTACATCGATTATTCTGGGATTAATATCAGCCACGCCCATGATGGGTATCAATCTCAAAACAAACTTTGAATAGAAAAGCATTTCTTAATGAGTATAGCAAGTCGATAACCGTTTCAATTACATGGTCTGATGGTAAATGCATTTAAGTACTTTATTACTAAATTAACTACAGCAGTTGTGCATATAACCAAAATTAGTAAATTTTGGGATTTAAGTAGTAGTTCTTAAAAAATCGGTAAGCGAATTTAGAGTACGCGGGTCCCGCGAATCTGAAGGTTCTCGGGTTTCCGAAAGCCCCGAATGTACCCGGTACACGAATATTACAACAAGCAAACTGATCTGTTTATGGTAGAATCGAAGAGAATGTTCGGTTTTAAGAGGCCAATCTGTTGGGGGGGTTTTGAGAAGGAATTATTAGATTCAAATTTACTTAAGCCTTAAACTTGCTAAAATTAAATTTCCATTTAAAAACACGTTAAGTAATCAATGCCTACTTGTTTGTATCTGTCAACTGCTTCTTGACATCTTTGCTACATCCCCCAGCATACTCGTAGGCTACATATGATCGAAAGTATAGCCTATATAAGTCGTAACCGTATTTGTTCCAAGCGATATTAAGAAGCTAGATAGTATGTACGAAAACATATTAATGGTATTATGTCAAACAATTCCTGCCAACGCAGAATTGCAATGTTCGCTATTCAATATACACGCAAGAAGTACTAAAATATTTACAGCTTCCAGACCGCAGTAAGATGCACGTGATATGAAAGAATTCATTTCTTTAACAGAATACAAAATGTAACACTAACTCGAAATTTGTGTTCTGAGATGTCAAACTAGTTTCGTCTATTCACAAACAACAGAATAACTTCAAATAATGATCAAATTTAAATTTCGGGGGTTGTCTAGTGTAGCGGAATGCTAGTGTGAAACTGTAACAACAAATCTAAGTGATGCACACTAAACTAGAGCACTGCACGGAAATATAGGGTGTTTCGTAATATGTGGTGTCCACATCAGGGACGAATCCAGCACATAAAAATAACAAAGCCACGTATAAACATATGCCCGAAATCATTTTATTTCTATGTTCCAGTCGTTTTTTTTTATAATTCAGCAATCCTCTCGACAAACTGAGCAAGCCTCTCAGGTTCCAGTCAACTTTTGACAAACAGTGCTTGATAATATCGATTGTTATGTATACAGAATCAAGTCGCATATGGCTTATGCACGATAGTGCTCCACCTCATTTTAGTCGAGTTTTTTTAAGGACGTTTTTGGATAGGCAATTCCGCAATAAATGGATTTGTCATCCAGGACTCATTACCTGGCTTGCACGCTCCCTGGACCCGAAACCACACGATTTTTACTTTTGGGGGCCATCTTTAAGCAGGTAGTTGGTAAAACACAAAAACTACTGTAATTTGAAAGCATACCGATTACGGGCATATGTTCAAATGACCTAGTGTTTTTATGTTTAGGTCCTGAGTCCGTCCGTGAAGTGGATACCATCATGTTACGAAACACATTCTACGAAGGAATTCTGCAANTGCAACAGTGCCACTTTGCTATGTCATAATTTTTTCCTATCAATTTAAAAACCAGTGTTTTCATAAGCAAATGACCACCGCAAGCACACATTTTCAACCGCAACTGTTGTAGGGTATTGTATATTTGTTACAATTAATGTTTCAAGCCTGGCTAGACGGCTGGCGTGTACTCGTTTTTAACTACTCGGAAAATTATTTTACCATTTTCACGCATTCCAATGGCATGCAGGCCGTCAGTTTACTTTTTTAGTTCTATTTTTACAACGTTGATAAGAGAATCTCTGACATGGACAAATGAGTAGATAGAGAAATTCACCAGAGATGTTATACTTCTACGCCACAGCAAATTAAACAGAACTGTTCCATTACTTTGTATTATAAATGTAAAACAATGCCACTCCGAAGTTCAGTATCCAAAGATTTTAAGTATCACAGCGAGATGTGACAAACTTCCTGCTGGGCTCCTGGAGATTTCCGAAAAAGGGGCTTGCAATAATGTCCTTATATTTTCGTTACAAATATTCAGTCGAGAATGAATCAGCACATTTGAAGTAAGTTTAAAACACCAAAAACAGCGCAGCAGAAAATACTCCATTACACTTACAACTAAATAATAAAAACAAGTCTGTTGTGATGCAGCACCACAACATTCTTGACCTTACTTCAACGTTGTTGATTTATTCTTGGCTGTTTAGTTTAGGAGTTCAGGGCTCTGACCCTTATTCAAAGGAAGTTATTATGATTCACGTTTATCTGCTTTGGAGTTCCAGATATGTAACATTATATTTGGTTCTCAAATTGTGGTAGGGAATGGTGGAGAAAAACCGGGTGGCTAATATTCTTTTCTGTGCAGAAGTAAACTGGATTGATAAAAAATTATATTTTTACATCGTAATGTTTTTGTCATTTTACTGAGAAATCAACAGAAACTGTGCAAATTACTTATAACTACAAAATNATTCAAACCCCGGTTTTACCCCACTGGTGGGTTAAAATCGTATACCTATTTAAAGCAATATAAAATTTGTAGTTTTTTTAAACATTGCATGTATTTAACTCAAAACAGTATACAAATTAATGACAGTATTCTCTCAAAAGATTTTCATTTCAGCATCCCTGTATTAGATCTCAAACAAACTAATATTAAGAATAAATAATTTATATAAGCCAAATGCTGTTACAGTAAGTCAAAATAAAGTGTTTTGGAACTTAAATAGCATTTCTGTTGCACTATGCACAATAATCACACAAAGAATAACGCAACTAACTGCCTTTTGCAAAGATAAATTGGTGGTGGTACCCGGTTTGACCCACCTACCCAGTTTTTCCCCACCGTCCCCTAGTTGTAATTTCTTTAAACCAGAAACAATTCAAGATACTGCCAAAAATTTCCTGAACGTCTCAGAACTTTACCCATACCACATCAGCCACTATGTATGAAGCAGTAGTACACATCCATATTCTGATCATCCACTTTAAAACAGTACAGGAAAATCTTACTTGCACAGCCTTTTCTTGAACTGATGATATCACCAGAGATAGAACTTAAGATTTATTGAATACTGTCTGGTCGATTGCAATCCTCTGATGGAGCACACCTGGTACAATATGTCGCTACTAAAAAATGGCATTAGATTCACACATTGAGTCTACTTTAATTAATTGGTCACATCAATGTTTTTAGTAATTAACGATTTTGTTAAGGTCAGATATGTACAAAAATTAAACAGCTGCAATCAATATGTTCTGCTCCCATTTCTTTTCTGCATCAGTTACAAATTGCTCAAGATACACAATAAAACATTCACTCCACTGTGGCTCAGTTGAGACTATTGGAAGCATAGCAGATCTATTTCATGGGCAATAGTAGCTCAATTATGCTGTATTAATATACTTTTATATTTAAGAAAGTGAATATAACACCAAATATATTAAACTAGGTTTTAAAAAAGTGTTGAAGATATGTTGTTGTAGTATGCAGAACTTAAAAGGTTATAAATTATATCACGTTCAGTGACTGAGGGCCGGTTGCATAAAAGGCAGTTTAACCTCAGAATAACTAACTACAGTTTAAATATAACATTTACTTTTAACTACAGACCAGTTGCACAATCACTTTTTATGTTGTAGTTAGCTAACTAAAGGTTTAGACTCAAGATTGAAGTTTGTGTAGAAGTTGTCAAGAAATTGGGATACAAAACAAATGACAACTTCCGGGCATTGGGTTGTTTACATTTTTTTTACTGTGTAAAACAGCCTGCATTGACGAGTGCCAGTCAATCCAGTTGTTACCTTGAAGTTCTGAAATTATGAACACCACATTATTACTCGAACCAGTTCACAAATAAATATAGGATACGATAGATGTGGAATAACAAGGTAGGTGTTATGTAGTGGTATATTTGTAACAGTAGAGAAGATGTGCATA
>KZ878680.1:16259-27736 GCA_003456935.1 Machilis hrabei
GACCCATTCCTCACTTGCCCCAGTCCGGATAATTCTGCAATTCCTAGACTTCAGGTCCATTCCGGGCTTCGATTGACTGGTTTGAGACCCTGCTATTTTGGTATGCTCGCAGGTTAAGAACTCATGGCTCTAGACACCAGTGTTTGACCCAGTCCGGTTAACAGCTTAGAGGAACTCGTTCATTCTATGGTCTTCTTTCTTCTTATTTCTGCCCTCATCCGGGCTGGTTTGTGATCAGTTTAATTTTAGCCTTGACGAATGACTGACTAGTTAGGATAGGTGTTCCTATAAGACTCGATCACCGTCGCTCTGGGGATAACAGCTTTTTGCACAGACTTTGTTTACATTCAACTTCTGCTGTGTTTGCAANTCTACGTTTTTATTTCTTCTAATATAATATATTTCTTTACTGGATACTCTGCTTACGTATTTGTTCAAAATTTTCTTCCCCTTTGCCTTGGCTTCAGCGGCTGCTACCTTCTATTCCAAGAAATCTTCCGTTCCGTACTTTTCTCAAATATGGCGTCACTTGTGTGAATCCGAAACGCTGGCTTATCTGTGCCGATTCAATCAATTATATATAGCCTAGCCAAATAATAACTTGCCTGCTTATTTGCGATGACCTACACTTCCGTATCATCCAATTCTAGGCAAAAATCAACCATACACCTTTAATTAAGGCAATTAATAACCATTCTTTATGCAAGAATTATCTTGTGGACTTTTTACAATAATGGCTACGTCCGAAAACTGTTATTTTTTCGTTGCTTTGACTACAGCTTCTTTAAGTGATGTGCATTCTAATAATCGTTTCACTTATATCACACCATTAACACATATTCCCACACATAATTTTACACTTTGATACACACTTAATAATCCACACAAACTTTGCATTATTTAATTCCTAAAACCGAACTGCTAAAAACGATAAACAAAACGACTTTTGCCGCCTTCACTGTACAACTTACTTCAGGCCAGGACTGCCGCGTGACNTGTTCTGACCAATCAGCGTTCTGTGCCTGCTTACCGCCTCTGCACCTTCCCCCCTAGCTATCGGCTCGCCTCCGAAACAAAAACAAAACCGCTACGCGTGTCGTAACGTCCGAGGCTGCTATTTCCAACTATTTGAGTTTTCTTTGGCAATGTTTATCCGTTTCATTTAAACTATTTTATTCCTATAATTATCCAAAATTCTAACTACCTTAATACTGCTCTCTAACTATGTACAAAATATGCATTTAAGCTAGCGTTCATTTAATTAACCACTTTTTTCATTGTGAGTGTTACACTAAAGCCCCCTCCAACATATTGCTGNACCGAGGTTGTGAAACAATCTTAGCGTACAGCTAGATGTTGCAAAATAGAGTGACACTCGCAATCTATTATCCATCTATTGCACTTTCTTTATCTATTTTCTTCACCTTTCTTCTCCTTTGACATTTCTCTTTTCAGTCTCTCTTTAGACTGTTATTCATATAATCTTACAATTCCTGAACGCACCATTTCAAAAATACTTAAAAGCAAACAATGTACAATTCTTCACGACAAACAATGAAGACATGAAAGCAGCAATAGTAGAACGCTTCAACAGAACTCTGAAATAAAAAATGTGTAAACAATTTACTGCTAAAAATACGCACCAGTATATTAAAGTGCTACCACATTTGATGAATGCCTCATTAAAATGGAACCAATCAAAGTGACTCGCAAGAATTCTCTGCGCGTATGGAGGAATTTATACGACAGAAACCAACAACCAGCAAAATATAAATTCAAAATTGGAGACCACGTCAGGATTAGTAAAACCAAGATGATATTTCGCAAGGGATACATGGAGAGCTGGAGCGAGGAAATATTCACGATTGCATAAAGAAAACAATGTATTCCTCCAGTGTACATACTCCAAGATCTTAACAATGAAATCATAAAAGGTACATTTTACGAAATTGAGCTANAGAAAGTTACTCTACAACCAGGGAAGATATACAAAATTCAGAAAGTTATCGCAACTCGTNGAAAACGAACCAAAANGGAAGTACTCGTAGAATNGAAANGCTATCCACCGTCATTTAACTCTTGGNTTCCAGCCAGGAATATACAAAAAATNTAATTTACACGTGTTACTATTCTACACAAATNTATACTCATTCCAACATCAGAAATATATTAGCTGCTGCAAAAACACATTCTCATCCTTTAGATCTCGCCACCCGATTGTCCAGCACAAAGAACACTCTACACATACATGAACAAACGCAGGTAAGTATTTTCATCCAGTGGCTAAAAATAACTTATCCAAACCACTAATGTCGCTTATTAAGCGTACTTATATTATACGCTTCTTAAGAGATNCCAAGTCCTCAGAGGGAGATTANCTCTCTAGACAGAAGGGTGGTTAATATAGGCAACTTTATTATTATAATAAAATGACAGCAACAATAACGATTAATTAAGAAACAGGGCAGAGTAGCGCAAACTATTAAATTTTCTTATGATAAAGCGACAATATAAGTCACGCTCATTACAGGAAACAGAGCTAGCTAATGTAAACTTTAACTTTTGCTGTTATAAAATCCCAACATTAATTACAATTATTACAGGAAACAGAACTAAATACTGTAAACGTAACTTTTATTCTCATAAATTGATAACATTAGGCACAGTTAATGCAAAAACAGAACTGAGTAATGCAAATTTTAACTTTCATTCCCATAAAACGATAAACTCGGATACAATTAATGCAGAAATAGAACTGAGTAATCTAAATTTTAAGTTTTATTCTCATAATATCGATATTTTTAAGGACATGGTTCAAACTGTAAAGCATATTACTTCAAAATACTAGTAATTTTTACGGGATTGTCTCCAATGCAAGATGTTTTACATAGGTTAACACAACACTTACCTTACCCACAAAAGCCAGCTTCTCCAGCATATAATATATATAACTAGGCTACAGGATCCCTTTCTTCTTCGTCGCTGACTACGANGANGTGTCGTCGCTGCCCGCCTCTCCACAGTTGTTATCAGGCGCTCTTGTTTCCATACACGCTANCTACACGTGCATTGAAACACACATCACTGGCTGGTGTTCAAGGCCCCCTGCAAGGGTCTTGATCTGCACACACACACTCCAAGTCATAGAAAACGAATACAAGAGAAGATCCCTTACGCTTCTTGCTGGATGCTGTTCCGATATCTCCAGTCTGCTTTCTCTTGTTTTGCTGCATATAGCACAAGTGCTCTTGCAGGTGCCTCTTCTTACATCCAATGCAAAACATCTCACCGCACNTATGTTTATCCTTACGAGAACTGTAATCCATGGTCTTCAGACACGTGCGGCAGCTCTGGACATTGTCGCAAGCTGACTTTCCTTTCCTCAACGACTGCATATAGTTTATGTAGCAGATTTTCACATTCTTTGCATGTGATGTTTTTCCTGGTAGACTGGCAGNATGGTGANACGTNACATCCTTTNCAATGGNCNCGTGCACTTATGCGCATTTGGATAGCGATACGCTACAATGCATTGATGGCATAAATATCTTGCTCCAAAGAAACCTTTAGGATACGTCACGACGTCAACATGCTCTTCCTCCTCATCATAAACAAGGTCGACATCTTTCCTTGGTGTATCTGGCATACTATCTGGTCCTTTGAATACAGACATCTGATCAAACTGACTCCTAAAGACGCCTATGCGAAATTCAGGTCAAATTGCCTGAAAATCGCTCAGTACAGTAATTCCACATCCTGTCGCTGGCGCCACCACTCCGGTTTCGATGCACTGTTCTTCTGCTTTCCTCTTCTGCACAGGTTTTCTATGTTGCATATATTCATAGCTACTTTTCAAGGCTGGGTCATTTCTATTTTCCTGACGTCTGCTATGGGCAATGGCTGTCAAAATGGCCCTTGGTAGACATAAGTTGTCCTTATTCTTGATCGTCACTACAGAACGACTGTGTTTCTTATAGGCCTCTGGGAGATATGTTTTCTTCTTGTCAATGCGTGCCCTGACTGCAGGCACACGTACGTAGTACAATCTGACCATTACACCACCATCTAACAATACAGCGCGTCTACTCAGGGCTTCGTCTTCTATGAAGGCCATAACGGCCCCGGGTGTAAAATCGTCGGCGCGACACCTAAATATCTCGAGGCTCTTTCCTTATAAAACATTGTAAACACGTTTAACTGTAATCACGTATAGTTCAGGCCCCAGTGAAAACTTTGCTAAGTTTCTTTAAGAAAGAAAACTAGTTTTACAGGCTGTGTCATAATGCAATACACCACTGTTACCATTGCAGTATATACATTTACATATATTNTCATTTTAAACTGGTGTAAGCTAAACTGGTTTCCTAATATAGGTAATGTCAGCTTATACGACCACTCCGCAATGCGTGAATTAACTTACTTTCATATTCACACTAGCTACACGTTATACAAACTATATTTTCTTTCCAAATAGCCATAATGCGAGCATCTCCGAGCAGTCTGCATTACGGTACTTGAATTAAAGTGCTTGCACATTTAAGTTAATAGAAATCATGTTTAAGGCATAATAGTAGTTAGATATAACTGCCGAAAATAAACATTTAATTTATGCCGGTTGGGATAAAGTAAACATAACCTTTGACCGTTGACCTTTGACCCCCGAGTTCAATGTTCGATTTCGATGTCATTTCAATATCTAGACCCAGAATATTGTACAACTTGTACAATAGTCTATATTTCACAATATACGAGTCGAGTCCTCCAATCACGGCTAAAATTACAAGATCTGCAACGGATTCCACTTGAGGAATTAAACATTCGATATCCATGATATTCACTAACGTCGCACAGAATAAAACTGAAAATCGATATTAATACATATCACTACAGTCATTAACTGATAAGATTTACGCTTCTGCAGGACCTTTTATAGTAAGCGCTATCTATATGCTCATTCCTGGGCCGACCATCGATACATAATCAATTTCCTGCTTCAANTTTTCTTCATCTAATTCAAAGGACCTGAGTGTGCATTTACGGCCACGTCATTAGAATCAGATGACTTTAATGTTAGGTCTCACATAATTTTATGCTGTCAGGAAATGAGCTGTTAAGAAGTAACTCACGGTCCCTGTGACTCAGTGAAGGATTCATCACCTCAAACAGAAGATTCTCAGGTTCTGAGTTTATTTACCCAAACCATGAGTGCATGTAATCCCGCAACTGTAAGCTGCCGATAAGATGACTGTCTANGTAAACATTACTCACTATGTATGACGCAACTCTGACATCATAAAATTACTATCTATCTGACTAAGCCATATTACTCACAGTTGTAGGTCTAACATAAATTCAAGACTTGGATTATCTGCCGTAAATTAAAACTATGTATTTCATCCTTGAAGTGTTATGAAGACTTTGTACTGAGCTTAAATGTAATAAAGTTCTTCATGGCTGCCAAAAATTCTCGGTTAAATTAAAACTAGTCTACGACTAAACGAGTTGGAATTTATAGCTATCAGCACCAATTCTAACACTATGCCCTATTAGAGTATTTGGTTAAAACGCATGGTCTGTAAGGCAAAGATCCCAGGTTCGAATCACAGCGACGACGAATTATTAGTACATTTTTTATTTTATTGTAATTTACTTACCGTTTTAGTTACTTCTATTGCAACGACATCTAATAAGGCTCTCAAAATATAGCCTTTTCTGTAATTAACTTAAAATTAATTATTTTTCCTCCGTGAGTATATGATTAACATGTCTCTGATTTGATGACCGACTCAGTAATTACTTTTAAATTAATTAAATGTATGACCGCTAGGTGGTATTGTTAATAGAACTGGTAGATGTTTCACAAAGATCTCATGAGATGTCGATGGTAGTAGAGTCATACACAGAATTGGGAGTTGTTTCATAATGTTGTCCATAGGTGGCGCCATGATTATATCATTAAATTAATGTTAATTTCACTTATGTTCGCTAGGTGGCAGTAATAACAGAATTATAGGATGTTTAGTAAATTTGTCAACAGAGGGCATCACCATCAATAGACATTCACACTCTGTTTAAATGGCTAAGTTCTCCTCTTCTATACCAGCTCCCTCGTGGACTAGTTGGTAAAGACGCTGGGCCAGTAACGCTAACATTGCAAGTTCGAATACGAGTCATGTCAGATCCGATTTTAATTCAGAAAATTAAATTAATTATCCTGAATGTGACGTCACATCACGTGACGTACCATACTTCCATGTACGGACGCCAACACATTCGCTTAAATATCTAATTTACACCTCTGTCATACAGCTTCCCCCTTAGCTCAGACGGTAGAGTATAGGACCAGTGATACGAGGCAGCCGATGTGATGGCAGCTCGCGACCGCCCCAACCCATCGGATTTTAATTCGGAAAAAATAAATTACATCTCCTGAATGTGACGTCACATCATGTGACGTACCATACTTCCATATACGGACGTCAACACATTCGCTTAAATATCCTATTTACACTACTGTCCTATAGCTTCCCCCTTANCTCAGATGGTAGAGCTTAGGACCAGTGATCCGAGGCAGCTGATGTGACGGCAGTTCACGATCGGCCCAGTCCACAGAATTTTAATTCGGAAATATAACATTAATTCTCCTGAGTCTGACGTCACACCACGTGATAGCTCAGTAACAACATCGATATCAAAAAATCTAAAAATAAAATGGTATCTCGAAGGTAGGCAAACAGCGTAAGAGGGGGTCAATGGTCAAAGTGGCCTACCGGTTAGCAATCCTCTCTTCGGTTATTATTTGTGTTAGATATACTGTTTTATCAAAATAATCGCCATTTTGTTTCAAAACGGTGGATGCTGAAATTACGTAGAGAATAATGTAAAACATTAACCTATTATCAATATTTTTAATTTCATTGAAATCGGTTATTATTTGTGTAAGATATAAGTGGTTTATCAAAATAGCCGCCATTTTGTTTCAAGATGGCGGAAAGTTAAATAATTTAGAGGATAATATAAAACATTAAGGTACGTAAAAAATCACTTTTCTACGGGCTCAGTGAACTCGAAAATCCACGAGTTCACTTTTTCAACTCTTAATTGTTTTGGCAGTCGTTTTTGTAAATGTGCTACATGGATTCACATGAAAGGTGCAAAGGTAGGTAAATTTCACTATTTTTTTCGAAATCAGTGATTCCGAAAACCCTCGAGTACACATTTTCAAATCTTAATTAATCAATGAATACGTAAAACAATGGGTGACTTGTAGATGTACACTTGGAATTATATATATGGATAACAATTACTTTCAGAGGTATCGCCCCACCCTCGAAAATGAATAAAGTTGTCTTGATTCGAACCAGTGATATTTATGGATAAATAAAGGAAAGCGGAGAAATGAACAAACGGTCTATAACCAATACTTAACGAGATTACACAGTCGAAAGGTTTAGGGTGCATACAAAGTTACAGACATATAACCTACCTACAACTATTTTACATACAAACTAATATACAGCATTTACTAAACTAAAACTCTAACGTTGTTTTGTACTTGACAATATTACAATTATAATATTTACAATGGAGGGTTGTTTAACCTGAAAGGGACCCCAACCACCTCCCTATTTAGGAGAAAACCACCGTCAATTGTAAAGCATCGTATTCTACGTTTTCATTATCTTAAAGCTATCTTGGTAAATTGGAACAGTATTCAAATGTTTTTGGTACAAAAGTTGTTTGTTTTTAAGCGTAGGATCAGATGCATTCAACAAAAATAAAATGTGTTTCCAATTTAAAAACCAAAGGTGAATTTCAATTAACCTTGAAAATGTTCACCAAAACAATAACAATAATTCCTACAATACGTCCCCTTTCAAACCTAACAATATTTGCCATATTTGTCTACACGTTTTCTTTCATACTGCTTTGTTTTCGCGATAAAAATTCGTAACCTTTTATGTAGACCACCATGTATATGACTTCGATTCCTGATCCACATCTATATATTGCACTACCGACATCACTGTGACAGCCTTGATGCCATTGAGATGATGAAATAAGCAGTAAGTAAGTCTCATTTTATTTAATCATCTTATTATTTGTAGATGTTTTATAGTTTAGGTATTAATATATCCCGTCAGTGCACTGATATGCGAAATATCAAATAGTTGGATGGATATCAAAGCCCGAGGCGTAAGCCGAGGGTTTGAATTCCTTCCAACTATTTCATATTGCGCATATCATCGCACTGCCGGGATATATTGGTGTTAAATCGCGAGCAAAAATAGTGTATTGATAAAAAGTTTGCAGGGGTGATATCAAAGGAATGCACCCATTACCTGNTTGGCATGTTGTGGAAAGTCACCACAAGAGGGCAATTACCCACAATTCCAAAACATTCGGGGAAGCAAGTAAGAACCATTGGTTGTGTCTGTTTCTCGAAGGTTATGAAACAGTGGGTTTGCGTTAAACATGTCTGTAATGTATGAAGACATTTCAGATGAAGAATTGGATATACTAACTCAGGGAGCTAAATGTGTTGAGAAATGTGTAGGGAATGTAAAACTGTAACACGAATGTGAAAGTTTTCAAAGATTTGGTGAAGCAGTGAATGGTGAAAATGTACAGTCTGTTGCTAAAAATAGTGTTCCTGCTTCTTTTGAGGAAATACGCAGTATTTGAGTAAGTACAAAATGCTTTCTTTTTGTGCACAATAGCTGTCTGTCAGTGTATTTAACTAATTCGTGATGTATCGAATTTAATCCGTAGCTTCGTTCGGATGGAGGAAAAATTAGTTTGTCCGAAAGAATTACCGTTAGTTTTGCAATTGAAGTTTGTCCGAGCGAAGCGAGGGCGTATAATTTCGAGGTATGTTCAAATATTCTACGAGACGTAGTCGAGTAATATATTTGACCTACCGAGGACTGTACACAAATTTGGTTAATTCTTGTTAAAATTACAGAAATGCTGTACTTCGGCGTGTGGTTGTAATTTTTTTTTCGTCGGAATAAATTTGCCGATATCAGATCAGTTTGTTGCAGCGAATATCATTNTAATTTGATGTCTCAATAACGCACGTCACTGATTTAATTATTGATAAAATTATAGATATTCTGTATATCGGCGTGTGGTTAAACAATTTTAGTTCAGTTGGAATGCATTTGCCGATATCAGATATCAGTCCGGTGCAGCACGACATTCTCCGAAATACAAGTGCATTATAACAAAAGAGCCGCCGCGCCGAGGGCTTTAAATACGAATAATGTGTAACGACGTAGGTATAGGATTGTATGTAGCTTCTGAAAACGAAAATAAACCCCAAAATCATAACTGAGTGATGCAAGAGTAAGCGTGACGTTTGGATACTTTTGTTCTTCAGGTATAGGATTAACGCTTAGACAGTAAGCTCATTTGATTCTGTTCTTAGGCGAGTGTACAAAAAAAAACGTGCGAAGAACGGGTATCTCCGCTAGGATGGATGGATGGATGTGATTAAACTTAATATTTTAACTCTAGTGTTTTGGCGGACATAAATTCAAGTATAGGCTGATATCAGGTATTTTGAGCTCATTGTAGCTCAGATCGTAAACACTTGGTTCCAATTACATAACACGATATCAGTTTACTTGAAATTATCAGTAAGACTAACAGAACAGACGGTAATTTACTGTTTATTCTCTTTGAGTATCGTTTGTTTTCTTATTATTAGTGATTCAGTGACCACTCACAACATGTAACAGTTGAAATTCAAATACAATAAACAGTTACAATGATAATATTACTGCTTCTGACGGGGTCATTCCATGTCAAATCAACCAAGCTCTCAATTTGACCATTACCAATCTTAATGAAACTCATAATTCTGATACTAACTGTAGCTAAAGTGATTCCTAATTTTTTTCATGTATCGTTTTGGAGTTACAGCTTTCAGAAGTTATCAAAATTTGTCAAAAATTGGTGATCGGACTAACTTTGATTTGGTTTAACCTCTAATTAAGATAGAGAGCTGGGCACGGTCTCATTTTAAAGATCTTGAAATGGGCTTTAACAAGATATCTAACATGATAATATTATACGCAATTAAATTTTCAAAAACTTCATTTTGGGGGGGTATTTCGAAAACTAGTTTTTTTATATCTGAAAACACACATATTTTGTTTATCAGATCTTCTTCAACAAATCCTGAAAGTTGCAGAATGGGATCTCAGTGGGATCATATAAAAAAAAACAATTTTAAAACAATACATTCACTGTGTATACCCGTACTTTTCCAATATGGCCTACAGATTGTACACATAATACAAGGGTCTGATTATAAAATAACTCAAAGTACTTACAGAACTTACTTAAAAACATCACAACTGCTTCACTGCTAAAAGTTTTATAGTTGCAGTTTCTGTCTCTTCCTTTGTCAATGTGTAAACTCNACCAGTTACTGTCCACTCGTGTGAGGATGTTGCTCCGGNGTACACGAAGAATGTCAGGTGATGCAGGGTATGTGAATGACGGAGCTGGACCATGGGGCTGAAGGAAACTCACTTTAATTTCATGATCAGCTTCATATGACTCTAGAACACACGCCAGCCACCAGTCATGTCACGAAGCACACGATTTCAGTGAAGTCTAGTTCATCAACACGTTTCGTTCATGTATGTTTCTCCCTGGAAGATGTTGAGAATGAGTATGGTCTAGTAAGCACTTTACTACTATTCAAAGGGATGAAGGAGTGCAGTTTCAAGGTGCCTTCAATAGTTGCCTTCAATAGTCTGGGCAGAAAACTTCCTGTCCTTCAAGATCATTTCCTCAGCTTTGTGCTGCTGGATTATGCTGTACACAAAGTGTATGGACCTGATGTTGACTTTAGCCCACTCAGAAAGCTGCCTGGGTGTCATGATTTGCTCATTGTAAACAAGGCGCAGGCGTTCCCTTGCTGCCAGTCTCTTCACCGTGCCAGCAATCCCATCGAATGAACTTTTCCCATGTGAGGTTGCGAAGAAATACCATTCTGCTTTGACACCGAAGTCTTCCTCATGTAAACACAGGTTTAAGAAAGCAAGCCAACGGAAAAGTAGTAAATCTTTGATGGAGTTGGAATTAAATGCGACTTGATGAATTCCACGAGTACTCGTTGGAAACAATGGACAGCAACATTGTCATGAGTAGGACAATCAGAAATAACTACAAAACTGGTGTGCTGCAACTCGACGCTTGTGGCATACTTTGAGTATATGGAGAATGGATGAATCGTTGCTTGTGCATTATTTCAGTGATATCCCTGGACAGCATCTTACAATATAAATGACTAGTTCTCAGCGAAATCACAAAGTACAATGAACTAAGAAATGATGATTGCTGTGTTGCAATAAAAGAGTGTAGAAGAAGTTTTGGAAGGGATTCAAGAAAATCACATATAAATTCTTCATAAGGTGCAGTGATATATATTTTTTATTTCAACAAATTATTTAAATAAATTT
>KZ878682.1:10212-20658 GCA_003456935.1 Machilis hrabei
AAAACTATTAAGAACCCAGGTACCGTGTGAGACGGGCTTTACACCCGGTTTCGGACACGTTCCATCGATGTGTCCCTTAAACCCCATTTTACTCATTGCTTCACGAGTCATGAACTTCCACTTTCTGAAATTGTCTTTGTTGGTTAATTTTGCTGAAACAACCTTTAAACTTACAAACTGCTTATCAGCCATCTTCGAGGTTTTTTTTCTCAACGTTCTTAGAAAAACGAATCTTACGACAGCTCACGTGCTTTAAATATAGCCAANATCGCTAGTTCACACTTGCTTCCCCTTTTTTATACTTTTCCCCACAGTTCTACCAAGTAATGCCCTTGAATATGATACATGTAGTCAACCTAAGAATTATGTTCTTATTCCGTGACTAATTAGTCCACTGTCACTTGTTTACGTACACCTAGCACTTCTTGCATTCAATAGTACTAACAGACAACAGTTTAAGGAAGAAATTCAGTGTTTGTATCTCAATTCAGTTCCCATGCACTTCTGTTGTTTGCAAATCAAACCACTTTGTCCAACCAATTCCCGCAGTAAAACTGCCTCGGCCCATAACATGTTGTAGTTATAGGACTACAATAACCTTCTAGAGTAATTTGAAATGGTTGTTCAAGTTACAGAGAAACGTGAAACTTACTAATTCACTATTTATTACCTGAATAATACATCTCACCATTAGAGAACAGTTCACAATAGTCACGTAGACTAGTCCAAGATTGCCAAATGTAGTGGCGTAAAAAAAATAGCCAACTAGCTATTTCCTCAATTTGAACATTCATATAAATAAGTACTTACCTTACAGTGTGTGTCAAGACCATTGCATAGCCTCATCGAATCCACCCCAGGCAGCAAATGCAGAATTTAATTAAATATTATGTAATTATTTGTCACAGTCAAATGTAACTTGTAGTGTGTAAACACATCAATTAGCAGTTATGCACATATATGGAAAGGCTTACTTACATCTAGGTATAATCACGTAGTTTCTAATTAATTTTCTGGCCAGGGTTAAATACCACAAATATTAATGAAAATGGTATTTACTGTATATATATATATATAATTACCTTTCAAGTTTCACTGTTGTACAGTAAACCCCACCCCGGTCCTCGAGGCTCGAACAACTAAAATCAACTCAACCTGGGTTGACTGGTGTTTAGTGGTCCTGGGCACCTTAAATGAAACCACTAATCCTGGCCTCGTTACAGTGTAAATGACGAGATGATCAGATAGCTATCACATAATTCGTTCACACTCCCAGTGTAGAATCCCAACCTCAACTTCACTGAGATTAGACTTAACGTCTCTACCTATTCACATTCTGCACTTTTTCTATACTGTTAAAATAAGCGCACCATAAAACACATCGTCTCCCACATTTGTGAAGAAATAAATATATAACGTTTGTTTAAATTAGCATGTTTATCATTCAAATGTAAACTTAAACATTTATGTACATGATGCATGACAATAAATTCTTATTGTGTATTTATATTAATCAAGTCACTAAACTGCACAGAATTAAAATGATGAAATGACACCTTGCATTTAGTTTGTTAGAATGCGTAGTAAACGCGTGACGTAAAAAGAGTGGTTTGACTTTGAAAATGTAAAGAGAATAAACACAAAGGTAGGAGATAAAAAGGGGGCATTCGATTGTTAATTGGATAGTGATATTGGTTACTATATTTTGTGTTAGACCTTTTGATATTGATGCGTGTGACCGAAGATGTACGTCACATTGTAAGTATATGTTCTTATTTATTGTTAAATAAATATATGTATCTATTAGAGATGTGTTGAAATCATTACTGATGCCAGGAGTATTAGCGTACTTTATTATATTACAGAGTTGCTATAGAAATGCCAACATTATTTTTAATATTAAGAACGTATAACCACTCCTTCACAACTGGGGGCTCAAGCCATTTTATTTGTATATAAGAAAGCATAATATATGAATTGGTTTTAGTGATTTTCAGCACGTCATTGCATATTGTTGTAGGTTCTTTTAAAAAGCGATTATAATGTCAGAGGCAAATTTTCTCTTTGTTGCAAATATGTCGGTGCATATCAGCATTTTTACTGGTAAGAAAGGCGAAAGGGACGTTAAGTTATTTTTCGAAGAAATACACGTAGTTTTAGATCCCATTTCCACTACTAGCGCACATAAAGCTTTTCAAGCCAAAAGGCGTATTAAGGGTGAAGCAGAACAATACTTAAGCCAAGCCCATGAAATCAGATTGACTCAGGATTATGAATTGCTTAAGAAGGCCATGTTGAGTAGATTTGCAGTTCGCGAAAATATAAATGCCGTTATGTCTAAAATTGCTGTTTGCGAACAGAAAGTAAACGAAAGTGTTATAGAATTTTCTGCAAGGTTAAAATCTCTAGGCCACTCAATTAGACAAGACTCTGGTACTCCTGATGTTCTGAAAGACAGGGAAAGGTTTTTATTGAGTCAATTTTTGTGTGGGTTAAATAAAATACACAGGCCATTTGTTCAGACTAAAAATCCCACCACGCTAGCTGACTTCACTATTTTAGAAGAAGAGAATAATCTGATGAAAGTAAAGAGTACCACTTGTTTGGCAGTGGAATCTCGAAATGTGGATGAACCGTAAATAAGGCATAAATATAGGCCAAAGTAGTGATATTTCTTGCTGGAAATGCAGCAAAAAACGGCCATAAATCCTTTCAGTGTAAGGCAAGAGTTCAGTCACCAAGAGGTACTCAGACGCTTTCATATGATTATTTTCGCTCTCCAAAATCACAAGGTGCTAGCTTGATTTGTCATCTTTGTGATAAGAGAGGACACACCGCATCCCAGTGCAGAAGTTCGCAAAGAATGTCAGAAAATGCACAAGTAAAAAATCTTGTAATCTGTCAGCTGTGTAATACACCTAATCATACTGCCAAAACTTGCCTTAAAGGGAAAAACACGTCCCAAAACCCAAGTTCATCGGTTTTTTATATACTACTCTCGAAGTGGATCGTTCTGAGAGTAATAGCAAAGTGTCAAATAGGTCCCAAAACGTGTGTATGGTTGACTGTAGAGAACTTAAATGTATGTCTTGCCCTAAGTTTACGGCTTATATTGCCGGATTAAAGTTAGTTTGTATATTAGATACCGGGAGCTGTGTAAACATCCTTCCGAATAGTATATTTCAACAAATTGGGCAGAAACGAAAATTAAAGACTCTTCCACTCAACTTTGAAATTGTAAACGCGTCCCACCAAGAAATTCCAGTTGTCGGGTATTATTAACTACCTTTTCAGTAGGTAAAACGAAAGACTGTTTTCTCTTTGTGGTAGCCGACATTCAGAAAGCACGTGATTACGATGTGATTTTAGGAGAATCGTTTTTGAAACAATGTAAATTGACATATAATGCCAGTGAAAGCATGTTAATTGAATCTTGGGGCAACATTATTCCTTTAATGAACGGGGGCGGAGTGACCGAAGTAAATGCTGTTGCAATGTTAAAGAAAAATACCATAAATCCTCCTAGATGTTAAAAGTTAGTTTACATAAATGTGAGCATGGAATTCAAAGTTGGGGATAAAATAATATTATTAAGTAGTGACAATCACAGAAATGGCATTTATTTTGCGAGGCCCGTGTCCAAAGTTTTGCCTCAAAAGAAAATCCTTGTTCGTGCAATGAATACCACAGAAAGTGAATTTAAGGTTAGTAATAGTTTTAAAATAGGAACGCTAGAAAAGTACGTGCACACTGACACTCAGCAAAGCGATGTTGCCAGATGTGACACTGTAGGATCCTACAACGCGAAAGAGTTTGAAATAACGGAAAGTGACTTTGATTTGGGTCACATAGAGGATACGGAATTTAAGAATAGGTTTTTAGCTTTACTGATGCAGTACTCTGATGTGTTCGCCAAGGATCTGTCCCAAATAAAGGTACCTGCAAAATTTCCAGAATTAAAAATCAAGTTACAACCAAATATGTCCGATAAATGCAAGAGACCATATACAATTCCGTACTCACAGACGGAAGAAATGGACGACAAATAGACAAGCTACAAGAGACAGGGATAATTAAACCCTCAACTACCGAAAGGTCGGCACCAGCTATGTTACTTCAAAAGAAGGACACAGGCAGCGGGAAAAGAAATATCGATTTCTCGTCAACCTACGCGATTTAAACCAAGCTTGTATTAAAATGGCATATCCTATGGCCAATATTCAATGTGTTTTAGATCGATAAGGGGGTTATAAATATTTATCATCGCTTGATGCCTTTCAGGGTTATTATTGTGTTCCGTTGGAGAAAAGCTCCAACAAGTATACCACTTTCACGGTATACATGGGTGGCAGTTAGAAATTTTTCTAATTCCAAAGACTACCTAATAGTTTGCCAACAGTGCATCTCACTTTTGTAAATGTGTAGAATTAATACAAGTGGGCATCTCCGCTTGTTCTGTCATTAGCGCCTACTTGGATGATTTTTTATTGTTTAGTAAAACGTCCGAAGAGCATTTGGCAGCTTTCAAAACGTTCCACAAAAGACTAAGGGAGGTTGCATTAAAATTAAATCCAAAAAAGGCCCAATTTGTAGGAAATAGATCTATTTTCTTTGGTACTCTGTTTCAGCAGAGTGTATCCGACCAATGAACACCCATGTAGAAAAGCTCAACAGTGCAGAACGACCAAAAATGTAAAGTAATTAAGAGGTCTCATTGGGTTAGCTCAATTTTATAAAAGCTACGTAATTAACTTCAGCGAAATCATGTATCCACTCTTACGATTGACTAGTCCAAAAGTCAAATTTTGGGGGGACGAGAAGTGTGAATATAGTTTTAATGAGATAAAAAGGGCTTTGACAACCAAACCTCTTGTCAGCTTTCCAGATATGACAAAACCATTCGTCTTAATGATCGATGGTTCAAAATACTCGGTAGGGGGTAGTCTAGAACAGCGATGCGAGGATGGAAAGTTCCACTCTGTATTTTACTTTTCTAAAGTGAAAATTGCAGTGCAGCAGAAATTATCTGCGGCCGAAACGGAGCTATATGCCTTTGTTACAGGCGTGAAAACGTTCAGACAGTATTTATTTGGCCGACCATTTACAGTCGTCACCGACAATATGGTGGTAAAACACTTTCTCTCCATGAGAGACCCATCGAGTCGTCTTCTGAAACGGATCCTATATCTCCAGGACTTCACTTTCGATGGGGTCCATAAGCCTGGAAGGGAATTACAGAACATATACTATTTTTCAAGAATGTTAGTTAAACAGAAGATAACGTTATTGGTTTTACCTTTTTTTCTGGTGCAGTCGAAGAGCAAACAGGGATGAAACTGTTGGATTCAATTGGGAAGAAACCCAAATACAAATTAAAGTTTGCGAAAAACAGCGCACCAGCCCATACGGCAATTACCGAATTTCAAGCGTGGAATCACGAACGCATGAAAAGTGAACAACTTAACGAGCCTCATTTCAGAGACATCATGACAAAGTGGCAAAATGGGGAACAGGATAATGTATACCTATTAAATAGCCAGGGTGTGCTTTTTCGCAGAGCGAGTGATATAATGGGAGACGAAACACAGTAATTGTGTTGTCCAAAGAGTTTGTCCAGGCTTTGAACGATTCCCTCACCGGAGGCCACATCGGCAAAAGGAAGCTTATCCACCTTATAAAGCGAGATTACTACTTTCCTCAAATGAAAAGGGAGGTAAATTACGTAAGGTCTTGCGATGTCTGCCAGATAAATAAGGATCATCACCAGAAGAAGGCCCCATTCGTTAGGCATTCTTTGAATTTGGGGAGTAGACCGTTCCAAATTGTTTCGGTTGACATAATTGGACCAATAGAACGGACCGAGTCAGGGAAGAGGTATATAATTAATTACTTACCTAGATTTATTCACAAAATATCTGGTGTGGTCAAGCCTTGAAACGTTGGACGCTGAAATGATCGCAAAGGACCAGGTTGACAAAATTATCACACGGTTTGGCAAGATTGAGAACTTACATTCAGACCGGGAGATCCAGTAACTCCATATTCTGTATTACAGAAAGCACATGGGTCAATTTAATATGACGTACCCCCCTACGCGGACTTATTGCCTCATAGTTTGGAATTAGCACACAATATAGTCCAAAATAACATCAGACAAGCCACCATTAAACACGAGGACAGACAAAGACCCTTGTCCCTGCCTCATAACTTCCAGGTAGGGGATATAATGCTTTATAAGCACTTATGTATTCGTAAAAATAAGAAATTGATGGCGAAGTGGCTTGGCAAATTTTTGGTAGTACGTGTTTTAAGTTATATTACTTGTTTGATACGACAAATTCCCGATGGTCAGTAATTTACTACTCATGTTAACCATTTTAAACATTATGTAGAAAGAGATTCCATGGGCTTGGCTAATGGAAATTCTCATACAAACAATTAACCTATTGAAGAATGGAATTCAGGTACGCCAGGCAAAAGAAAGATATCGCGAAAACGTCAACAAAGCGTGTGACGTTCAGGTGTGCACGAAACCGAAAACATGCTGATTAACAGCATAGTATGATAGTGAAAGGATAAATGACATTTATGTTTTGTTAGCGTAAGCTATTGGTATTATTGTTATTAGAATGTATTGTGTACATATCGCAAAGACTAATATGCAAAAACCGCTGAAATGATAAACAAACCGAGTGACTGTGTGAAGGAGTCGAGGTCCGAAGGTGCGCAGACGTAATTACCAGCTGGTGGCGACACTATCGATAGTACTTGTTGAATCGAACTTCGATTAGTGCCAACACGTGCCACGTGAAGGAGATGGCGTGCAGGGTGTAAGAATGTAACCGAAGCCAAAAGTGCGGCAATAAAACCGTCTGTCGAACGTTTGTTGAATAATAAGAAACAACTCACTAAAAAGCGTGGGAAACAGGTATAATATAAACCTAAAGAGAGTAGGAAGAAGACAGAAGAATTTGGTAAATGTCTTATGACATTAACTGTTATTAATTTGCCGAGAGCCATTTTTGAGCTACGCTAGAAGCCATAACGAGGCCTATTGCCAACAATTGCAGCATTCAAAGTGGAACCGCAAGTACTTGGTAAAGCATTTATATGAACAGTATTAGTTAATACTTATCAAAGAGAGTAATTAATGAGTTGATATCACACTTAGACTTTTCTGCACTAAAATAAAGCGAATACAACGAATTGCACGTAGGCCTAATTAGTATTTACACTACGAGTACGAAACTGGGAATGGAACCCGGTAACAACAGCAACAGATAATAAAGACTTGATGAACAGCCTGTTAGAGGCAGAAACGTGAACATTTCTACGTTGCATTGTCTATAAGGGGGAACTTTATGAAGGGCTTCACACTTAGACTGGTCCATATTATGTATTTATGATTTTAAACTTGGTTGAAGAGAGCTCGATTTTGTGTAGACTAGAATTTAGTGTAAGATTGTGTTGTATGTTGTGTTAGTATTAGTCAACCTCGTGCGGTGCAATACTAAGCCCTATAACATAGTTAAAGGGGATAAAAAGGCCTAGGCTATTGAAGAATATTTTAAAAGTGGCAACAATCATCACATGAGTCTGGCCTGTATAAGTAAGCTAGCGCGTACGATATACAAGTGGCGTAGTGAATTGTAGCCAAAATAAAAGCCTCATTACGGCCTGATGGCCCACATTGATGTACAAAACAACTACTAACGAATGTAAGGTCGATGTAACTGAATTTATATGACCCGAATAAGCCTTCAGCATAGGGAATGTCGCAATTGTGGACTTCCCATTGATAATAAACGTAAATTAGCACTTCACAGGTCATGGTTGCGTGTTTCATTTCAGTCTCGAAACGTAGTCTATGTGTGTAGCCACTGAGATTGGCGTAACTATGCTCTCCAGTGTTGTTACATGTGTGTTGGTTATACTTAAAAGACATATTCAAGGTACTCACGTATTTCAATCCTTTAACACGACTGAGTTCACGGGATTAGAACCCACCAATATAACACTTACGTGCTCGATTAATATTATACTACAAGAGAGGATTGAGAGCTAGCTTCCTCCATCGGACAAACTAAAGTTCTGTGGGTAACAACAGAGTCGAGGTCAGCTTATAACATTGGGGCTGAACTAGGTGGGAAGTAAAGCCCATATAACACAGGTGGGCTATCTCACACGGCACTAGGTGATGATTGTAAGTGCCAATTTATTTGTTAGAAACGAATGCTCGAACTATTATTTAAGAAGCAAGTGACTTCTCAGGTAAGCGAAAATAATGTTGACGCAGAGATGGGTAACCTTGCCTTCGACTACCTACGTCAAAAAAATGAAGAAGTGACAAATCGCAACTCAGCCGAGCATTTAATACGCTACCGATTACGAAATCGTGACGTCCCAAGGTCTCAAAACAATAACAGACCTGCAGCAAACACTCATAGCAATGAAAATAGTATTACCTAATTTTTTAACCAATCAGGTTTCACCGACGATCATGACGTCGAAATATTGACCGCAACTATGTATGCAATGGCGAATTATCAGGTACAAGGTAATGGGGGTTAAAATCTGAGCGGGGTAGCGTTACTCAAAATACTGAGGTAACGGAAGAACACGTTGAATCTGCGGCGACCGTACAAATTACACCTTGGCGTTTTTCGCCTCCAGCGCAGAATTATAATATCAGTCCTTTTGAAAATACAGTAAGGGCCTCGTCACCACAATTAAGTGCACCAGCAAATTGTGACTCTAAATGTTCAAATATTTCCAGCGTGGAGTCGCAATCTCCAGAATCGGTGAAAGTCGACTGAACCATCGGCACACCAGTTGTAAATCGGGTGCTGGATCAAGTGTTGACCAGTGCTGCGCCAGAAGGGGTCTTCTTAAAAAGGGGGCTAGCCCAGCGAGAAAATAACCAGATAGATGATGAAGTAATGTCCCAAGCAGAGCCAAGTGAAGCCACCCCTGGGGACAGTGGTGTGCCACCAAGTAAGGCCACCCCAGATCATATAGCTCATATTAATGCAATTAGAATGGAAATCAGGGATGAATTCCATCCATACATCGATTTTGAGACTGGTAGATGGGTAAATGATGACGAATTTGACGCTACATTTAGGCGCATAAATGGTTACTTAAACCCAAACCCAGGGTTTTTCGAACGAATGCGAATTAACACAGATAAATGGAATTTTAAAAATGAGTAAACCATTACTACTGGTAGTATGGTTGATTTAAATAGTTTCTTTAGTTCAGTATGTCTGGTGATCATGACGGCTTTGGTATGGTAAGGACGAGGAGGCCGAACGAATGCAGGGTTGACTTCGGCAGAGCAGAGTAGATAGATGCCCAAACCACCAAAGCTGTTATCCTTCCAAGAGATTTGGGGAAGGCCAGAGAATCTTCAGAGTAGTAGATGGATGACTACACTCATCGCCATGACACGAGATGACCTGAGAAAAGCAGATGAATTCGAGGACCAAATGGATATCCATTAAAACAGTTTGGATACTGCATTAAACGACGTCTAGAATGAAGATTACAGGCTCGCAAAAATTATATTTTATTAACCGAGTCAATCTTTGGCACGGCCGTGCAAGTTCAGCCTGTAACAAATGTGTAATACCCAAAGTACTCACTGAGGAAATAGAATTTATCATAGTAAAGACAGTGCGTATTAGACCAAGTGGCAAATTTTATGATAAAAATTGCATTTACATCTGTATAAACAATGAAAGACAGTATTCATGTGAAAAAACAGCTGTATAGTATGGACACAGAATTGTGCAAACTACAAAAGTATGATATTTCCTATAGAAACTCTGGACCACGCCGAATGCATTACGTGTGTGGAAGTTTTTGTAATTTTAAATGCATGATAACAGTATTACAGAATTTGTTTATGCATTGATAACGGAAAGTTATTTGTTAATTATAGTTGTAAGTATAGATTGTAGGAAATTGATTTTCATAATAAAAAGGGTTAGATATTGTCAGCATTACATAATACATTTCGACTGATTTTTGCGACCAATTCTTACGAGATTCAAAAGTTGAGTATGAATTCTGTAGGAAACGACATTTAGTCATGAAAATAGTTACACTCGACGGTTGCTCGCAGTGATTGTTAGTAAACTACCCCTTCGAGCGTGATAATGACAAGTCTTTTAAAAGTCTGAACATACAAAACGACGAGGAAGAAAAGATATACAAAGTTTTAAAGTATTAAACTTCAAAATAAACCGTTTATTTCCTTGAACACAACACTGCATGAAAGTCGATTAAGCAATTGAAATTTGAACTCATAAGCATAAACACACTTAACTTTGTGGTTGAAAATCATATAGTTTGAAGTACAAAAAGTTTCGATCTTTCGTTCGAACCAAAATCAGCTTCGATCTTCAACCCTTCTTTCCCAGTTTCGTTGATCTTCGAGACGCG
>KZ878687.1:0-19300 GCA_003456935.1 Machilis hrabei
AAAATTTTTACAACATAACTAACAGTTTTTAAAATGTTATTTATTCAGTTTACTTGATTTGTGGTTAATTTGTAGAGATGTGACTATTAATGTTTTACTTAAGTACAGAAATTGATATGACACACTAATTTCTTTGGAAATAAGTGTACTTGATGACAACCCCCAAAGGGCAAATTTAAGCACTGTCATCTTTGCAGTGCACCAGTTTACCAAATTAGTGGTAAATATTGAATTGTGTCCTATGCCAGTTATTAACAAAGAATCGTATTATAAACATGTCATAAAAAATGGTAGCATGACTGCTATTAAATTACACATCTGTGTAATAAGAAGGATGGCCTGTTTCATGCAGATATGAATTACCTACATACCTTGTATATAGCTGGACTGAAAATTAGTAATTATAGATAAGTTTCTGTAGTCGTCTCCTAATCGACAGGTTGGCTCAATGGGAGTTGTGGGTTCAAACACGGAAGCCCACTGTTTACCCCCGAGTATAAAGGGTTGTCTTACGGAGCACTCCATGTTGAGGTATGATCATAGGCGCGTGCCAGGAGGGATGTTAAGAGCATTCATAAGTGTTTGACGTAAAAGAACCGAACTCCGCCTGTGTGTTAAAGTGTTTGACGGAATTCAACCATCCTTAAGTGCCGTTGCAATGCGGATAGGGTTCTGATTAGACCTTAGATGTCGGAAACGTCGGACTGTAAACTCGTAGCAAACAAGTCTCCCCGATTCTTTAATCCAGGTTATATTGCAAAAAGTTTTATCAAAATTATCAAATGTACGTATATGTTGCTGGGGAAGGAACACGTGGTAAGTTAGTTTCTGCCATTATTTTGTGTGTATTTTAATGACTGCTGAGAGTGGGTTAAGTGTTTTTGTAAAAGTGAGAATATTTGGAGTACGAACTGATAGTGCAGATGAGTAAACTGTAGGGGAAAGGTATTTTTTAGTTACTACAAACTTAATCAGCAAACTCACAATAAGACCATGTACAGACAGAACACGGCTAATAACTGATAAAGTATAGAGTGCCGTACCGAGTGACTGAAGTTATCGAAAAGAATTGGCATGTTGTGGGACATTCTGGGTAAACTTTTTTTTTTAGATGTTGAAGTATGCTGAGTTTAGCTTAAAATATAAGATTGTTTGGGGATAGTTAACATGGGTTTGTGTAAACATTTTTAGCTGAGCATGAAATGGAAGAATAAAGAAAATGAGATCCTTGTATTGCCCTAATTTGACATGATTGGTAAACCAGAGTGATATAAATTTTAAAACTTCCAACCAAAGTGTTTTCAAAAGCATGGCTTTGAAGCGCAAGTGGAACTGAATTTCACAGATGTGCGCATTTATTAATGTTGAGCATTATTAATATGGACTTGCCGTGTTGTTAATTAGTGAATACTTTGTCCGTAGAAGGATAACAGCATGCGTGGAAAGAGCCATGGTGTTTATAGATTGTGATACATTCTATAATGTGCTGCATGGGCATTAGTATATAAANGTGTGTAGTCGACTGAAAAGGAAAAATAAATAGTTTTATATGTTGAATAAGCAGCAAACTACTGTTTTGTCTTGAAGAAACTGCAGTTGAACAGATATTTCTTATTTTACATGTGAAAATATGTGGCAGAAACTAATAACACTTAACTGAAGGTGATTCTAAAATTGAACAGCATCACCTTGTTTTGAGAAGGTTCTCATTTCCAGGACATCGTGTTAAAAAGTCGAGTGTGGATATTAGTGATGATGAGTGTAAGTTTCTTTTGTACTGGTTGGTTACTTGTCAGGGAAAAAAAAAGATAAAACAATGAGATAGGGACAGTTAAGCTGTTGAAAGTCAGTCGATACCAGAGCGTACAGAAAGCAAGATGCCGACTTTCTGAATATCTTTGAACCCACTATCCAGCATTTATTGACAATTGCTTGTGCTCAATTGCAAAACATTGTCAAAATGAACTGAATAGTGGATTCCAAATGTTCTGGGTCTCAAAACCTGTTGAGGCTGACACAATTCCTCAATTCAATTTCTCATTCAAATACACCAATTGTCCGACAACAAAAATATAAATTTAATGTTGAGAGATGTTTCACTGCAGATNGTATCTAGTTACGACCTTGGTTACCATCTTGTAATGATAAATCATAATTAATAAATGGATCTAAAAACATTTTACATATAACATAAACTTATAAGATACTGCCGAAAACCTTTATTTGTGTGCAGTTTTAACGTAACGGCAATGCAGTCTAAGCTTGCAATTTGTTACCGTCATTTACATTTTTATATCCGTTGCACCATAGTAAACTGATTGAGCTGCTCTCAGATTTATCGTTTTTGGACACATGGCATTGAAGAAGTGGCAAATGACTTGAGCATGGTTTTAAATTGTGTTGATTAGAAATGGTTTTTAGATCACATATATGTTGTAATATTTGAAAATACTTTTTAGGATATACCAGAAGTTGCATAATACAATTGTTGTAGGTCATCTGTTTATTGAAATACACTTTCTTGTAACTGATACTCTTTGAAATTATTTACTATTTGAAGCTCCATATGCTGCTATGTATCGTTGTTCACAGAATTTGGATACAGTGGCTTAAAATTCCATTCGTTTACTTGCACAGGCTGCACCAGGGTCGATTCGAGAAAAGTCTTCGAATCTGTTGAGAGTACCTCGACCACGCTCCCCTAGAAACAAAACTTCAGAAAGAAGTCTTCGAGAAGCAAAAAGCGACGATGAAAACGGCAACTCTGCTTGTGAAGGACAAAATCTTGATGACAGCAGGTAAGCATTAATATATCTATTGTGTGCAATGCATCTTTAGAAAGCAGTGCAGTTGCAGAAGTAAATATTACTCTTTGTATCGGCAGTCTAGTCTAGTAGTTACTGTACCAAGTTTGCGGGTTGTGGATTCAAATTCCCCGTGAGATACCCATTCGTCTCCGTTGATCAAAATACGAATTGTTCGTCATCTTGAAATGGCCTTTCTAGNGGCGGCAGGACGCTACACACCACGTACCATCATGATTGGCTTATGTGATTTAATAAAAGTGTTAATTTAAGGGTATTTTTAGATGTTAAATTTATTTGAACAAGTCTGCAATAACATTTTGGTGTCCGAAGTGAAGTGTACACTTTGTCTCTGATCTGTCGGTAAGTAGCAGAAAAGATGTAGAATTTCCTCTTGTGTTTTAACTTGGTGTTGGTTTTATAAATATTGGTAAGGAATACGGTTTTCTTTTTGTCCGTAATGTGTATGTAAAATGTAGCGAATCGCTAGCACGTTTTTATGCACTGGGGTTGGAATGTTACTAGTTTTAACCACCAGAAAGAAGTCTTGTTTTGATTTACGGGTTTGTACTTGTACTGTAACTGCCAGCAGATATCAACACCAAGCTGTTATCGAGTCTGTTTAGAGTTTTCTTTTGTTTACCTAATGCAGGGCATATAAATCGGTTAAACGTTATTTAAAACGCATTTTTTTCTGTAAAGTACATTATCCTAGAGGTTTGTGCCATGTTTAATGACTAAGGAGTCACACTGGTGGGTAACATACGGAGTAGGGTATGGGTTTGATTTCTTCCTTTGCTGCGGTTGCTCTCGTGTATNTGAAAAATGATCGACTGTCCATAATAACCCAAAAATATATAAAATAATGCAGTCGTCAAAGAATGACAATGGAGCATTGTGTCCGTACTTACAAAGTTCGGCTGAGCAACAGTAGCTGATAATTTGCAACTACGTATTGGTGTGTCGATTATTAAAATTTCATTTTAAGGAATGCCCGTGCATTTTTCTTTTTAACATTGATGTTAAAATAAATTCCCAGACACACATTTAAATGAAAGATATTCAGATTTTTGGAAGAATATCTTATGCATTCCAGATCTTAAATCCAGTACCATTAAAAAAAATCTTCACCCCATTTTCACAATTTTTGCACCTTACAAGGGAACCACTCGTGTGGGCATGCTGAAACCTCACTTGAAATTTATATCATAGATAGAGGATGATAAGATATGAACATCCTCGAAATTTTAGCTGCCGATACGCACTGCAAGGTATTACAAAAAATATAAATGTTAGCGTTCGTGGGGCTACTCCCAAGATAGACTCCACGGCCGCGAACACGATCCCGGTAACGGTATAAAAGAAAAACGCCTAATAACAACGTTACGATCCCAATAAAATTAACTAAAAAAAATAGTGTATTCCTAGCTGAATATTTGATTAAACATATTTGTATTCATTTACGCTTCAAATATTGCAATTTTGCAACTAACCGATTTTTATCAACATGTAAACCATAAAATGTGTAGTCTTTATGTTACGTACATAAAATCATTGAGTAGAAATGCATGATTTTAAGTAATATTGTTTTAAATTTTGTTGGTTAAACTATCGCCATTAAAGTTGTATCTGCTAGTATTTTTTGTAGTTAATTTCATCGGGATCGTAACTGTGTTATTAGGCGTTTTTCTTTTATACCGTTACCAGGATCGTGTTCACGGCCATGGAGTCGACTCCGCTACCATGTTCGCGGGCGTGCAGTCGATCCTGGGAGTAGCCCCATGAACGTTAACATTTATATTTTTTGTAATACCTTGCAGTGCGTATCGGCAGCTAAAATTTAGAGGATGTTCATATCTTATCATCCTCTATCTATGATATAAATTCCAAGTGAGGTTTCAGCATGCCCACATGAGTGGTTCCGTTGTTAGACTCGGCCGAGAGGGCAGAGGTGTGAGAAAATGTCAACATAGGCTGGAGAATAGGTTTCTAAGATCCGGGCTTCAAGCCTTGAAGGAGGCAAGATTTTCTCATTAAGATGTGAACACCTTTCACTCCAGTGTATTTATTTTAGTAAATCCACCATTATGATTTACATTTATAGAGATTATTTGTAATTGATTACAGGCAGTTCTAATTCTTACTTGTTGTTTCATTTCAGTTTTTACTCGGGTTCCTCTTTCCTTAAGACTGACGAGAGTATGAAGAGCTCTCACGAGGATGGCAAATATTTATCTGATCCAGGTCATGCAGAGGTGAGTAGCTTTGTGGATGAAACATAATTTATTTAGTAAAGTAAAGCTAGAATCTGTAAGAGTTTTTTTTTTTCCGGACATGTTTTTGGTTTTGTCTTGCAGTGTCCATTAGGCGTGCAGTTCACTTGCTCAGGAGACAAAATTATTCATATGTCTGATTTTAAGTAAAAGTGTGGCCCAATTTCACTCTTGTTCCCTGTCCCATCCCCTCTTCCTCCCCGACTCCCAACTTAAATTTCAGTGGGCCGTAACGACGATAATCCTTCTTGCAGTACACTTGTGCACTACTAAGAAATGGGCTGTTTACTGCACTGCTGAAAGGTGAATGCAGTGGACATTCCATCCTTCATCTGTCACCAGCCTGTTGATTTTGAGGAGCCATGAATAGTTAACCCCTCATTTTAACAGGCTGTTAGAACAATGTGAATGTTAACTTTTCTTTGTCGCCTGTCATTTCCGACAGCTTCTTCGAGATACGGCTCGTGTGAAATATTGAACTTAGAGGTAGCCATGGAGCTAAAACTGTCATTAAGTGCTGAAAAAATCCATGATTCGTGGGATGCATGATCCCCAAATTTTAAGTTTCTAGGTTTGTTTGTTGCACTGTATTTTGGGTCCGTAGAATATACAATTTATGTTCCGTATGTAATGAATTTGTGAATTTTTTATTCAACGTTTGCTGTTTCTGTATTTTCTTCCAATCACACATTTCCAAAGGTAGTTATGATGGCATTTTGAATATACAAAACTACACTGAACTAATGATGTTCCAAAACACAAGTTATTATTAAAAACGCATTTCTTTTTAGAATTCACAGAAATTTATGTATATTTGAAAATGTAGATGATCCATCTAAAGCAAACAAATGAACGTACTCGTAACAAATTATTCGTACATGTCGGTGGGGGTAATCTTTGCTCTCGGTGCATTCTGCATACATTATTCTCTGTAAAATAATAGTTTTAATAGGTGCTGTATTTACTGCAAACTGGGTCTTCACCTTTTTGTGCAATTTCTTATGATATGCGTTAGCAGTGTTGTTGGGCTTACAAAAAAAAATGAACTCGCACCAAACATAACAAATTGCGTCTTATTCAGTTCTTCAATATTACCGAGGAAGTTTGTCACCTCAGCGGGGATCAAACCCAGGACCCTATGTTGTGCATTAGATCTACATAGAAAAGTTATTGACCTTAGCATTTAACATTTCTCTATGCTAAAAGTGAGGTGTGGTTGCCAGTGGCAATATCAAGTTTAGCCTATGATCCACTAGTTCCATTTTGTGGTCTAGTGGGTTGTAGCACATGATAGGATTTGTGAGTTTAGTCAACAGATGGCACTAGTGGGCTTACCTGTAAACTAATTGTACCAGAAAGGAGTCGGTCAGTGGATCATTCCAGTTTTGAAAAATGTGCAGATGTGGCATTTTTAAATCCAGCAGACTCCTTTCAAACTTTTGAGTCAAATACTAGAAAAACTTTGCAACTTTAACAAAACTGTGAATGTTTATTGTGCTCATTTGAGGTAAATGTTTGTCAGCCGATAATAAAATATAGAGATGGGGAAAGTTTGTGTTGTCATTGCTTTTTATTGATAGACAAAATTAACTTATTATACGAATCTTCCCGTCTCTTTTGCAGGAAGTGTGTTTGTGGCCTGATTCTGGTTGTGGTGAAGCTGTTTGTAGCAGACAGAAGCACCTGCAAAGAAAGGTCAGAAAAGGAGTGAATAGTAGTATGATTTGAAATTAGATCAATAATGAAATCATTGAAACAAGAATTTTTTTGTTTGGCATTTCCAGGATCCTCCATGGCTGGAAAGTGTGGTGGTGACTCCAGAACTTATGTATGAGTACGAGATGGAATCAAAAGAAATTAGGGATGTACTGAATGCAGATTTGGAAGCCCTCAAAGCTTACAGCCAGGTAAGAAGATTTGCAAGTGTGAACAGATATGTCTGTTTAAACGTTTGTTGTGTAGCGGAGGTGCTACATATATGATTTTGTTTTGTGGAAGATAACAGAGTGGACATTTGTGACAAAATAAAATTGAAGTTCTTTTTTACTGTTTATATATATTCTTAATGCAGTAATACTTTTTATCACATCACTTGTGAGGTGAAGTTCTTCAGGAGTAGGACTCAAAACTCGTGTTAAATGACAACAGTTTATGTTTACTGATAAAGCCATTTAAAAGGAATCGGCCAAAAATCTTAAAACAATAGGTCCAGCTCTTTAAGCTAAATTGCCTCTTCTGTGTAATTTTGAAACCCCAAAATATTTTTTAAGTGTGTTGCATTGTTTGTACGATTTATTTTGTGAAACAGTGTTTAAGAAAATTCCCAATAGGGTCAAGTATGACATTTGCAGAGTAATTAGAGGTCGAAACACAGAGAGCTAAATTGCTGCTTCTGGGAATAATGGGGGTGTATATTATGCTAAAATCACCATCCAGTTCTGAAAGGGGTAATATGTTCTGTTTAAGAAAGAAAGCAAGACACACATTATGTTTAATTGTCCAGCTTCTTGCGTAATGAGACTGCGTATAATTGTGGCAAATACATACAGACAATTAAAAAGGCTGTTACAGTTGAGCTATGACAAGCATGGATTGTATGAGCTATTAAGCGAATTGAAGAAAAAAATGCCCGTTTGGCAAAAACACTAGTTCATTCATCGTACTTTTTAGTGTGAAGATATGCAAAGCTCATTGAAATATGTGCATTTCCACTGTTGGGGTTTCCTTTGCAAGTTATCAGTTTTGTATGTGGGTATCTCTCATATCATTTTGTCCTTTGACAGAAGTGATTGAATAGTATATCCTGAAGAAGTTAACCTGGTTAGTAAGACAATTTATATTGTAGAACCTGGTCATTTCACTTAACCATGTCNAATATATTGATTGATTGCCTTTTAACTGCATTGCTCGGGTATTCAATACGGGCTAATGCAGTGTAGCTGTTAGGATTCAGTGATCACTTTTTTTGTCTAAAGCCAATGAAAGTGCATTTAATTAACATCTGAACACTGTACATATTAAAAAGCAACTAATTCTGAAGTGTTGCATGGTCCAATGCTGCTCCACATCTTGTCCCACACTTGTTCACCTGTCATTGCAGTTAGTTGTCACCTCAAAAACATACGAGACTGACTTCTGCTGAAATGGCTGGTTGTTCCTCTATGGTCCTTACGTATTTCAGATGATGACACAACATACAAAAACATAATCTTACCCAACTGGTTTTGTTGCATAACATTTTCATGTGACAAATCACTGCTTGTACTAGACAGAATATGCATAGTATTTCATAGAAAATAGCATCAATTATGTGAAAGCCTAAATTATACTGGTTAATATATATACATTTTGTAGATAATAAATGTACATATACTGTTACTGTTCGTGTTGCTGAAGCTTACGTTTTCTCTTGTAGCCAGGGCTCGCGAATGACCAACTAGGGCAACTCTATTACGATCTCGAAGTAGAAGGTCAGCAACCGTTTCTTTACCTAGAAGAAGGTACAACCTCAAGTTCTAGTGAGGATACATCAAGTCAAGGATCTTTTAAATTACCTCATCCAAAGGTAAGACATTTTGTCACTTTGTTTAAAAGGTGCTGCAGTGTTTCTGAGATTTTTCAGTTTGTGCAGTTCCTCCTTTTAAATAGTAGATGTTATGTGAAGTTGAATAGTACATCTTCACGCTGGTATTTTAAGTGCTTCGAACGTGACTTTGGTGTCTGAGACTTTATACTGCTGTTGTAGCCTACATAGATTGTTTGTAATATTGTTTTGAAGGTAACGAGAGAAGGTATTTAAACTTTTCCACGTATGATTAATTGTCATTCTTGGGTAATCCTTAAATCATTTTTAACTGAAAAATATTTATCTGTTAATGGGAGTACCGAGTAGAATAGAGATGCACCAGCTGTTGGTACAAAGTTTCGGGAGATTAACTTCACGTTGCCAGCTTGTGAAATACAAGTAGCTGGGGTCAGAATTATGGTTTAAGTTAACCAAGAAGTTAAAATATGAACAATGATCAACATGACCTGGAGAGTGAGGTTCAAATATCCCGAGTTTTTGCATCAGGTTTTTAAACGACAAAAGAAAGTCATGGTTGATGCATGATTTGATTTTTATGTATATGGAACTATTAATCTGGTAATGTCCTCCTGCAGAGTCTCTATAACCGTAACGTGGTTAAAGTAACGTATCCGTACGAATGTGGGAGCCAAATTTTGCTTAGGAGTGCTTTACAACTTTCAAAGCTAGACAAAAATTAGCACCTGGGTTTCAGGAACAGTACTTTAATGTTTAAATCAGTCGACAACAGACACGGCCCCATTTCTGTTGTCTTCTGATACGGTGCAGATGTATTCCGACAATGATATCTAGAGCAATAATTACAAAATTTGACTTCCAAACTTAAAATGCCACTTGTGGGGGTACATTACCTTATTGCACTTGTTTGCTTTTCCATAGAATTTCCCTTAAAACCATTTTTATTAGGTCTGTTTTTCAGTTTTTTGATTGGATGTTAATTCTCTCGTTTCTTCATTCTAGGGAAAGAAAAAGAGGCGAGGTATGGCATATGGCAGAATGAGTATGATCTTTGAAGAAAATGCCCCACTTCCACCACCTGAAATTTACTAAATTAATACACACAAAAATGTTTCTTAAAAGTTTAGGAACGTGCAAACGAGTGATTGTATCAAGTGGAATGCTACACTTCTGCCTAATGATTATTGGACTTGCTATCATTTTTTTACTGTTGAAGGTAAAAGTGATAGANCAGTGTATGTTGCACAAAAGTAATTATATTCATGCTGTGCATTTAAAATACTTTGTGCCTGTGTTTTTTTCCCCACAAAATCAAACGAAGATCTCGGAGAGATGTTCACAAATTCTCGAATCGTTGAGCGAGAGACTCTTATAAGTGGCGTGTTGTATTACGGTTTTATATATATTTTATGTAGAGATTCGTTGAAAGAATTGTGTATGTGTTTTTAATTTACCAGTATTTTGTAGTAGTGTAAGCTTGAGAATAAATTATGTGATTACAATGTTGCATTATTCGAGGAAATAATGTTAAATTTATGAAGTATGGTGGACATTGGTAGGGGTAACCCTAAGGAAGCTTAATTTATGTGTTTCTAGTAAAAGTACATAAGACAATATATTTTGTTGTTGTTTACTTTGCATTTGCTAATAATTTGTATATACTTTCTTTAAAATTAAGGAAGAAACAATCTTCACAAATAAAATGATCAGACATTGATGGAGAAGAATATGACGTTTACAAGTGTAGACATATTTTTCAGACGTTGCTTTGTGTGATGCTGTTTGCAATTTGTAATAAGTTCATATTTTTTATACTTATTAGATGTCATTTTTTATATTACCATTTGGCTTAATTGTTCTTTTCTAATATCTTGTCCCCTAGTATTTCGTATGTTTGTTGTGTAGCCTCTTTTTGTAAATATTTTCACCTTGAAAGCTAAATCTGGCAATCTTGTAACACTGTGCTTATAAATCTAGATTTACTATTCTGTCCATATTTTAACATTGGGACATCTGGTAAAACTTAGACTCGCCAACAGAAATGTTTATCGGTAGCATTTCTGCGTAACTTTGAAACGGTTCCGTCACTTCTGTGTATGAACTACACAAAGGTCATCTCTATACAAAAAGCATCGTCTTCTTTTCATCGTCCANATTATTTCCTCGTTACCTTTGTCTCGGTTGCTGAATGCCTTGGTTTGTCTTGAGATGCCAGCTTTTGCTTTTACAAGGCTGTGGGCAATACATTTCCAAGTTTTTTAGAAGGAACTGCTCTCTTCAACTTTTCATAGCTGCAGCATTTTGTTTTCGTTGTGGCAAACATTTTTTAACGTCTCTTTCCGCTCACTGTTGTCCACCAACTCGTGAATTGTAGGAGAGGAATGAAAAATGCACAGTGCACAATTCCTAATTGTATTTTCTGTGTAAAGTTTTCCTGTTGATTTAATTCAAATAACTGTAATCACATTGTTTAAAGTGAAAGTGTATAAAGGTCCCAACAAATCCACTTATGTAATTAATAATGTTTTATGACATAACCAAAATGTACACTGAAAAGACAACAGAATAAGCGAGTGGTGAAAATGCTTGTGTAATGTTTGTTATTGTAACATATATTTTTGTATTATTTTTGCCATATTAGTGGCTAAAATGGGGATCTTGCAATTTGTTTAGAATTCCAAGTTTCTGTGAAAAAAATAAGTTGTTTCTATTAATATACAGCTGATTTGTTTGTTGTATTTTCTACAAGGGTTAAAATAAATATGTACCTTTTATTAATTCATTAGTAGAGTGCAGGTTAGTCATTTGAAATAAAACAAAATGTTGGATNGATGGAGTGCATATTTATTAAATATTTTTATACTCGTAGCTATGTTTGAAAAAGTATGCTGTGATATGTGTCACTTTGACCAGAAGAGGATATGAGGTGTTGCTTTTATATTTTGTCTGTTGTATATCAGGGGAAGTCCAGTTTTGCCTTTTATTTGCTTTCTCTGAACGTTTGTAATAGAATAATTTATTTACAATATTTTTATGTTACTCTTTTGTAATTATATTTATAAAAAGATAATAAAAATCAATGTTATTTTTATGGAGTCTTGCTTATTTTGAAGTAACTGTACCTGAACACTTAATGACTCTTGTGTCATGCATTACCTTTTTTTTTAGAATAGTCCTGGTTCCACGTTTGTATAGCCAAGTCTCGAGTTTTGTCCTTTTTTTTAAAGTGAAAATTTCTCACAAAGTAGTTATCATTTTTAAATATTGGCAGTAAATGGAACAGGAAGTTAATGTAACAAAGTGAGTAAAAATGTCTTCTACCAAATGCATAACAAGTTTTGCTTAGAAAACCTTCAAACTTTTTCAGTTCATAGTAATTCACAACTTGAACATCTTGCATCTAGCTTTCTTCCAATGGCAATTCATCAGTTTTTGAAAATAGGTAAACAGTGTCTTGTTTTAAGGAATTGCAGACCTGCAAGAAGGTTGTCTGAAGAAAATAGGCCAATCTGTGATGTACTTGGAATAACCTAAAACATTTACATGTATTCAGTAATTACAAAGCTTTTGAACATCCCTAGCCATCAAAGAACACATTGGCAGACCTATGTTTATGGATCTTTTTAATTTCATTGAGCCACAGAACATGCTCGTTGAATGTGAAACATCTTGAACATTACGTAAATTTTTTCTACCGAAAAAAGTGAGGCCATTTATTTTTTCTCTGAAAATTATATCTACTGAAATCACTACAGTAATTACTGATTTTTCTGCTGAAGACTTAAAATTTACTGATATTTCTACAGAAAATTGTAAAAAAATATTTTTTACTGAAATTGGTCAAAGAAAAGTGTTAAGAACCACAGATTAATCACTATATTGGCTCTTGCAAAAAAATTGGAAAATAGACAATGTTTCCTTACCTGTGTCCGTTGATTTATTCTTCCCTATATTTCGGCTGGAAACACCTCCAGCCTTCCTCAGTCGTTACGAGGGGCCCCTATCATGTACAGCAATTTCAAAGAGGTTTTATGAACGTTTTTAAACAAAATGACAAAGATTATTTCTGCTAGTTTTTCGCCGACAAACCAAATTAATGTGATGTAAGTGAAGAGACAGCCAGTGAACCCCTGAGGAAGGCTGGAGGTGTTTCCAGCCGAAATATAGCGAAGAATAAATCAACGGACACAGGTAAGGAAACATTGTCTTTTTCCAATTTTATTTGCATTATGGCCTGGTCCAATTTCTGGAATAATCTATATTGGCTCTTATTTTTCTATGGTTACCAATATATTGCTATATCCAAAAAAATATTGGTTCTTACCAAAATGCCAACATACACCCAAATTTAGAAGTCACATCTTTACAATGTTACTGCGTTCTAAAATCAGTCTTGTAGAATCCCTGATAAAATTTTATCTTGTCAGCTAATCATTTTTTTCAATGGTTTAAAGCTAATGTTAAAAAAAATGGCTATTGTAATAACTTTTTATTTTTTTCCAAGTCTTGGACTAGCATTCTTTCCTAAAAAGTTTCATGAAAATTATTTTCCGGGGTTTTGCTAATTACAGATTTGATTATAGGATGCCTTTTTTTCTTAAAAAAAAAAGGGAGATTAGCTGACATGTTTGAAGCTTACTTTCTTACTTATCTTGTAATAAGGGAAGTTTCATTGAAAATGTCCAGAAGGCACAGAAGTTGTTGAAGATTTGATGAAAATCTGCCAGTATTAGAAAAGCAATAAATAATCAGAAAATGTAATGTCTTGACCTCGTAAATAAAAAAAAAAGCTTTGTTTACAATGTCTTAACAAATGTCATAAGAGACGTGGAGTTTAATCTGTGTATCAACTTGTTAAGTGTCTTGAGGATTGCACCCAAATTTTGTTCTTATCTTGGAGTAGGAAGGAATTCTGCTTTTTTTATTGACATCCGCAGCTCTGTCAATAGCACAAAACAACAATCGACAACTTTTCATTCAAAAACTAATCCCTCTGTACATGTTTCACGTGATTTATTCATTGTCCCTTTTCCAGTTCTTTGCATCTTTATTAAATATCAACCACTTTTGGGAATTTTGTTGGTGATTCTCATAACTCCACGGTGTATCAAATCTTGACTCGTGTACTGTCTTGATTTAGTCATGTTTTGGAAATTGTTCAGTTTTGTGGCCTAAAATTCCCATTTAAAAAATCTTCTCTGTAGCATAAAATTTCTATATGGGTCAAACTGATGATTAATGAGCATATTCTGTATGGAATAAAGTTAGATTGCTTCTGACTTTTCTTCATAGCATCAAGGATTTTGTATATTTCATCAAACTGCTTGTGCAAGAAGCCTGTACATTTTTATTTCACTCATTGCTTTGTTGCCTTTTGAGAATGCTTGTGGCTTCAAGGAGTTGTAGTCCGGCAGTCGGAGAGTGGTACCGTGCATTTCGGTCNGCATAAAATATTTTTACATTTTGATGATCTTTGTACCCAACTAAACAATACTAGGAAGGGTGTCGCCCTGACACCTTTGGGCATTTCCCATAAATCCATTAATATGCAAATTAGCTGATGCCATTACAGAAACTTCTAATTTTTCTCATATCTACATTAGTTCGTGTCCTATCGTAGAAATATAGGTGTGTACCCCATGTTTTTATGGTCAACGAATACGTTGAACAGTCTACAATTGCTGTTGGATAAATACTTAGGCATGTATATGCAAATACGTAAAATCAATGACAAAAATAAATTGGTTTGCACGCATAATGAAAAANCATTCGTCTTTCAATATATAAAATATTTAATTCTTATTTCAGAGAACATTGACAAACTTACAGATAAATACAAAATTTAATTGTAAGTTAAACACAACAAACAGGATAATGTTCAAACAGTGGTGATCAACTCACTGAAAGATAAATGTCCCAAATTAAACTGCCCGTCAAAAGTTAAGTGCCATGTGCGAGGATTCGCCTAGAATACCAACAAAGTGAGCTAGCTCCTTGCAATCTCGGGGCTATTAAAATAATATAATATCATTACTAGTATCAAGTATACTCTATGAAACATGAAAAAGGCATTTTTTTTAGTTACGTCGTTTACCAATGTCACAGAAACTGGTGGTGAGTTTATGTACCATAGAATGTTACTTCATTCCACTTTTCAAAGTGTTTACTGATAAGTATTATGTTGCTGAGACAGGAATGCCCCACATTTTTTTCTCAGCCAATAAGAAATATACAAAAGTTAAATGTTTGTTACGACTGGATTCGGATCACACTTGGCCGTGAAAATGTGGCCCGAATGTCGTACAATAAACTTCGTCACTGTTTCATTATTGAATATTTATATTAATTAGCGTGTCATTTAAATTGACATAAATAGATTTAATAATCGTTGGAATTAGTAGATGAAACATTGCGTTGTGATTTTACGTAGGACCATGAGGCTCCTGGGTTTAAATCCTGGTTTTCTCACAGAGACTGCGCCCGCTGAAATAAAACATCTTGACAGAACTGTGAATGTGTTGATTTAAAATGACTATTTGTTCAATATGTGGAATATATTTCATATTGGGCTGGAGTCAGAAAGCTTGTGCAGATTCCTGTGCCATTTTCAGAATAGTTCTGAGATTATTTAATAACAGTATTTCCAGCGTTCAGCTAAACTGACATCCAACTCGCCATTTTCCCCCTGCATATTGACATAGTATTTTACTTACATTTATGATTATTAGATGACATTATAGTGTGAAAGTACCGTGTGTTCGAACCCGTTTTGAAGTTGGAGACGGATGTCCCTTTTAAACATGGTGTAAATTAGTATCCAACATCTGCCCTTCATAGTGGACCCATCTGAGATTTACTCCTTCATAATAAATGTAGTGTACGTAAATAGTTATTAATGTGAGAGACGTCATATTGATTGAAAATATAAACTATGTTTTAGATTTAAAATGTGCCTAACACTATTGATTTATAAAATATGAAACAATTAGCATTGGTTCCAACTATATGCATTAACATTTAAGTCTCTCTCAAATATGAATATTAACTACCAATTCTACGACCATAATATGTATTCCTTACATACTAAATTCCATATTCTTATTCTGTAACATACACGAACTGATATGCCATCTTACCTATTTTGCAGTCTTCGACATTCCACTTTGTTTTCCCACACTTAGATGTTGTTCTGACTTCTGGAACCAAATTGAACAGATAGAAGAGAGCGAATCCTAGATTTCTCCCGCTTTTATGCTTGAGGTCACTGCCTATTTCTATTTGGAAACTGTTAACGTACGCGACATATTTTCCCGTTTTTCTTCTGCCTTCAACTTTTCGTAAGACAGTTATTTTAAATAAACATGTTTGCCTTAGGAAACCAATATAGCAAGTTTTGTCCGTTACCGGAGCTAAGTGACCTGACGTTTACGAAAATAACAATTGGGCAACTATTTCTCACACAGCAAATATTACACTGAAATTTGAATGCTTCGATATTACTGAATTATAGGTGTAAATGAAATTATTTTAACTAAAAATTTATTAGAACTTTGATTTAACGTAACACAACGTTACATGTTGAAGTTTTCCGAATTTGTGTGTGAAATTGTACGGCATTCTGACAGATAAGGCAGCTGTAGGAGTCCGTTAAAATGGCGTCTATGAACCACTCGCGTTACAAACAACGAGATGTAATTGAATTCTTGGTTGCAAAGAAAAACTGTTGTGAACTTTCACAAACGTTTGTGTGCTGTGTATGGAAGTTGTGCAGTCCATATAAGCACCGTTGGTCGCTGGGCTCAGAGAGTTAAAGCTTCAGGAAGTGGATCATGATCAGCCGCTTTCAGTGCATCCTGCAGCAGCAGCCACCAGCCCAGACATGATTATTGTGGATGACTGATGCCAAGAGGTGAGACAATCAATTCAGACGTGTATACGAAGATTCTGAAAAAACTCGAGCAGTGCTTCCGTTGAGTTTGAACTCTCAAGAATTCAGCAGAAATGTTGCTCCATCATGACAATGTATGCCCTCACACAAATCTCAAAACTTGGGAAGCAATTGTCAAATTGGGTTGGACTGTGCTCCCCCATTCTAATTATAGTCCCGATTTGGCTCCTGGTTGTCATATTTTTGGTTAAAGTTGCACTGTGCGGAACAGGGATTAAAGATGACGAGGGCGTGATTCATGGACTGCAGACATGGCTACGTGAACAGAACAAGAGCTGGTACAGGCAAGATATGCATGCTCTTGTTTCACACTGGCGTAAGGCCGTACAAGTTGAAGGGTATTATGTGGAAAAATAGTATGTGTAGAGGAAAAATTAATCTATATTGCGAGTAAATTTTATACATTTTGAATAAATATTTAAAAAAAAAAAAATGTGGGGCATTACTTTATGAGCAACCCACATATACTTACCACTCGCTCGACATTTCTGGGGTTCTGCTTATCGACGGCCGACCCGAACATGGCTCATCCTCAGTCGTTTCCTTCCCGTCGCGAAAGGATTTGAACCAGTCGTAAACACTTTTTCTGCTCACGGCTTCCATCCAGTACACTTGCACCAACATTTCATGCGTCTCCGTCGCCGTTTTCCCCAATTTGTAGCAGAACTTGATGTTCACTCGTTGCTCCATTGCACTGTGATACTATCTCTCACACTGACTAAGTTCGACTGCCTGCAGCGGGTTTGTCCTGACAGCCAAGTGTATGCTACGCTAGGTGGTAGTTCTCGACATGTCTCTGGATAGCCATTTGCATGCGCGCGCACCTGGCCCATGTTGCCGGTGAGATATCGGACCATTCACCGAACGTTTTAGACACATCAAGTATGTATATAAACGGAGCTCTTTTAAAGTTGAATCTATTGTCACCTTTAAATATAACGTCGTGTACAAGACAGTTGAGTCCTATAAGCATCAAAAGCTCTTACAGTACTCCAAAAATCGACAACTGAAGTGACGTTAGCAAATGTTTTTTTTGTTTTTTTCAGAAATTTGCGAATATCTTGGAAATGGTTGAGATCAGATACAGGACATGCAGAAGCAAACAACTCGTACATTTTACGGGAAAAGAAAGATTACAATAACACACCGGGTGACCTACTTAAATGCAGTGTAAAAGTGAAAATATTATCAGGTTATGTTACTACAAACTATGAGAACCTTTTGTATTTAAAGTTATTTTTTATCACGAACGGTTTATGAGATATCTATCCGTTGCCAGACTTGTGAGACAATATGTATTATGATCATGTTTCTCAATACACATTTACTAGAGATGACTCTTAAGGAAGTTGACCATAGCCTAGACAAAAATAACGCTCCAGGACAACAAATAGCTTCATTTCTGGCTTATGCTGAACAAATTCAGGACGTTAATCGGCGAGAGACGTACAACAATGCCTTGTATTTATTTTGGTGTAAAGTTTTCTGAAACTAATTGAAACCTTATATATGTATTTTGGTGAATTCTCCAATTTTGGAAAAAAAAGTTGAATTCACCAGGTTACACATATTATATTTTAATAGGTATTAGAAAACTTTACACCAAAATAAACACAAGGCATTGTTCTATATCTCTCGCTGAGTTTGTTCCACATCCGCCAGAAATAGAGCAACCTGTTTTCCAGTAGCATGATTTCTGGTCACTCGGTAGCTTACAACCTTCAGGAGGTTACTGCTTTGCAGATTTTGTTTAATTATTTGAGTTTATGGTTCCATGGTTCTTACTGTGATGGTCTAATGGAGTCCATCCACGTCATAATGAAGTTTCAGAGTGATTCAATTTTGCAACTCCCTCTACACATAGCCGGTAGTGTGTTCTTTTACATCGAATACTTAAGAGATGGGACCCTGGACCCTGGTACTTCATGAAATACTCCTACAATCGTACCTTATTATGGAGTGACCTTGCAGATGTCACATCTGTTCCAATAAATACTTTTATTCCTTTTAGCAGATGGAGTATTTCATTGCCTGTAAAGAGTTTTAAAAAAACTCTACTTATTTCTTCAAGCCACCTTTGTATCACTAGTATTCATACAACAAAATTTCGAACAGTTTCGACACTAATCTATTACAGGAAGTTTAGAGGGTACAAATACTTATCGCTTTATACACCTTTTATGTTTTTCCTGGTATGACCATGTTTCTGCTAAATCCAAAGCTGCCTTCATGTAGTTAGTATTTATTTTCCGATCCAGAAAATACTTCATCGCTAATGGCCACCTCCCACGAGCAGATTATTCAAAGAGTTTAGTAAGAGGAAATTGTTTACAATTAACGCAATAATCTAAACTGCAACGCACACGACGCTATTTTACAAAAGAGTTTCGTAGACTCGCTTTTAACCTGACTGTGTTTTGCTTCCTCTCCGTTGGAATGCAAACACAACCTCTCGCTAGATCCAGAGCGATTTCGACTTCTGCAAGCCGTGATTTAAATTTTACTCTCTTTAATTAGGATTTTATAATCACCTTACCTAACCTAACCGAGCTGGCCTAAAAATCAAGCATTTGCACTTACGTTTTTCCCCCGAAGTCGTCCATTACACATAAATTAATTTTCACGGACTATGTCGATCTAATGAATCCAGTAAACACAAAACATAGCGGCATTCTGATTGGTGGTCCTTTAGTAAAATATTTTACCTGATACGAAGTTGCTCCAAGAGTGT
>KZ878715.1:0-10176 GCA_003456935.1 Machilis hrabei
TTCTAAGTTACACAGTTTCACCCGATGATCTATAAATACCTCCCACCTATACACACACGTACCATAAGATATTTCGTTTAAGTTTGATTTAAAGCAATTTTGGATCTAAATTCCGTATACATAATCGACTAAAACTAAATCGGTTTCAATTGGCAATTTATGCGAGGTACGCGACAAGTAACATCGAATAAATTTAGTATTTAATGTTCATGTTTATCGATGAATTCCATTTTTTTTTCAGCTCATAGCTTTCTTGTTTCAGAAGTTTCTTTATCTCTCATTCAAATCCCAAATATTCGTAAACTAACGACTATTTAAATAACAAACTTTTCCGGTTTGGGTATTATGAAATGAACAACATTGTGCAAAAACCTTCTTAACTTTAGTTTACGTAGTATGGGTCTGACATCTACAATTTCGTGAACAAATATTCTTTTGTTTTATAAAATATCCGTTTCTAACTTTTTTCGAAATAATTATTTTTTCGAATTCAATTGAAATTTCACAACATTACAAAATCTCTCGTTTTTCATCAAGCTATAAAACCCAGATATTTAATTTCATCACCCAGATATGAACTATTAGCTTCAGAATTGTTTTATCACGGTCTGTTTATTTGCCCGAAAGGCTCATTTTGTTGTTGCCCTTTGCTGTTCACTTGTCAAATTATCTTTGAGGGGAGAGAGAAGTAGCCAATAACGACATTTTCTCTCAGTTTGGATTGTGATGACTCATTTTCACTGAAAGAAGAAATTCTGACATGTACTGGTACAGGAAGGAAGGAAGGAAGAAGTGGGTGAATTAAGGGAAGATGATCTCGTTTCCATGGTGACGAGAGAAGACAACATGACGACCGAATGAGCCCTCGCTTCTATTAGATTTCTTACCTAACGTTTTCTGGGATTCAACGTACTTCGGCTGTTCAATTTTCCTCTTCCCTGTAAATACTGAAGTATGAAGAACTAACATGCTGCATAATGGCATTTAGTTTTACATTTTTCTAAACGTCAGTCATAGACACGAAAACTGATGAAAATTTATAGACTAAATGTGACCCTATTTAGCATATCGATTTGGTATTCTTTAGATTACTCGTCTGTGTTGAGGTGAGATTCTCTTTGTAAAATGTCAGTATATTTTCCATTTTACTACACAAGTATGACGGAAAAGGAATGTTAGTAATACGTTCGTGACACATTTGCTTGCTATTGCTATTGGATTATGGTCCCACTGTTATGACATCTCATGTCTAACGGAGACCCCATCCGCGTCGTAATGACGCTTCAGGATAACTGAATTTTGAATTTTGCCACTCGTCAACCGACACATAGCCGGAGGTGGGATCTTTTACATCGAACACTTATCGATGGGACCCGCCTTTAACGTGCCTCCCGGAACACGCCTACGATCATACCTTAGTGTGGAGTGCTTCACAGGCAGACTCGTAGGATAACCCTTTTTTTACCCAGGGCTAGGAGCCGGCCCCGGGATTTGAACCCGGGACCTCCCGATCAGGAGGTGAGCACTCTAACCAGTAGGCGAACCTGTCGGTCGTGACACATTAAATTTGTCTTCAATAATGTGATGTCCAGTTAATTAACCTGATNTGCACANACTTCNAGTCCAACGAAGTTCACCCCATAGTGTTTCTGAAATATGTCTTGGGACAACTTTTAGTCACGTGTTCAGGTATCTCAAACTACATTCCTTAAAAAAAGTATGTCAAATCTTTTGTTGTTCTTACAAGTTTCACTTTATTGTGTTTGAAATAAACTTAGTGAAACTTCAAATGTAAATGACAGGTGTGTATACATTTCGTTTTACTCTTTAAACATACTGCGTCTGTGTATTGGTTCAAATCATTGCTAATCGTAATGAGTGATTCAATCATTCGACAGTCTTAAATTTTGAAAAGGATTAATCTCTCGTTCTTCCCTGCCGGCCAGCATATGAGTGGGTTTTATATAACCTATAATTTTCAATAACTTTCGGAATAAATTGATATACTACAGATTATTTCAACTGAATATCTTATAACAAACTGGGTAAGAAAACAGATCAATAAATACAAGTTTTGTTCACGTGGCTTGAACAACTGCTAAAAGTGTGACGGGAAATGAATAGCAAGATTNTGATATTTCCCTAATGAGGTAGATGGAGGTTAGTCAATAGTCATTACCCAAAGCTAAATATGTTTAGTGTAGTTAATTTTGTTTTAAAAAGTGTGAACTGCAGGTATGTCGGAGCAAATAGTGATAAAATTGAGCAAGTTCGTTTCAGTGTACAGAGACAGTCATTAATTAAATCTTAAACAAATTTAGATTTGAGACTAACTCAATTAAGAGCCAGATCAGTGACCTTAAGTGTTNTTTTCCTCTAAAAATTGGAGCCGAAATGGAAACGAGAACAATTGTTTTTCTAGCGTGTAGCAGCATCTCATGTATGGTGAATGAAAACTGACTCCAAATTTGTACTAAAAACGTATCCAAACATCCAGCTTACTCCATAATGAAGTATGTGAGAATTACAATAGTAAATATTAATTTTATTTTTAGCAAATATAAAGTATATTCAGCAATTGGGATCAAACTACGAAAGCCTTTCCTGTGTAGCAATAGATTATTCAAATGGACATAGGTAGGGCCTATATTTGGAGTTATTAAAAGTATAGGAGTGCTTTGAAGATAAGAGTCATCACTACTCAACTAGAAATTGTCTACAGTCTTGTAAATGTTTAGTTATTTTTTGTTTTGTTTTTAGTTCTATTGAAGTAAGGTCAAAATGACTTGACTAGCATAGTAGAACATTACAGTCTAAGTGTGGTTACAAAAATTGGATTCCGTAGTGTTTAAGAAGTGATTTTGAAACAGGATTCAATTTCCTGTTACAACACAATTATTTTATTATAAATGTTATGTTCTGTCGTGCTTATGAAGTCGATTCAACCGTAACTTAGTTCACTAGGACTGATTCAATCACGATGGGATTAGCAAACTCGATGACAGTTTTCCAGAGGTGTAGTGCTCANTTATCTATGTACTGTCGTTTCCCACATCTTTGTGTTGAATCACGTGTGATGTTGAGAGAAAATATTCCTCTCCGTGATGAACAGAAGAAGACTCTCTCTCTCTCTCTCTTGGTGTCTATCTTTAGCTTCGTGCAGGGAGTCTGTCTGGCGGTGGATTGGAACAGATGCAAAGCGGAGACAAGAACGAGACTTTCTCTCCTCTGTTCCAGTGACTCTTCCGGTGTTTCAAGAGGACAACGAATTTGCAATCATGCTTCGTGTGTGCGTGTGTATTAACGAAAAACAGCGACAAGAGTGTTACTGAACAACATATTTACATAAAATATCCCAGTTTAGTAATGTGCAGATAAATTACTACGACGCTTTCATAGAAAAACAAAGTAGTGAAAATATTTGCACTTTTAATGTTTACGTTGATGATTTACAAAAAATTGGTGTTTAACGCTTATGTAATATACAAGTACTATTCGTGTTTAATAATATCTGTGTGTGCCCTTTCATCGTTTCGAAAAAAATAAATATATATATAGTGAAATCGCATGATTACAATTGCACAATGATTATATTTTCATTTAAGTAAAGCTGAGGTTTGCCCGAGTTCACAGATAAAAACAAAACAATATTTTGCTTCGTTGTTTGGTGGTGTTCACTGTTCGGTTGTTTTTTTCGCCACATTGATTCTCATTTCTACAATAGTAGTAATTAACTAAGGTGCAACGTCTTCTTCCAATTTCCTTAGGCTTATTTTACAACTAGCACTCAATACTGAGGTTGCACCCTAGAAATGGANTGGCTGGATGCTTGACTGTGTTTTTTGCACGTGCGGTGTTTGGATTTCATTTGTTCGCAGTGTGGATGAACTGTATTCCGTTCCTTAAAGTGATAATTTTTGTTTGCAGAATTTACACCTGAGTTTTGCGTATTTTGTGGACTTATGATCAGTACAAAAGATAAATCGATTTGGTCCAGGAACGTGAAGAGGGACATAGAAGTCTATTAGAAATGGCGGCGTGTATTCGAGCTTCTCGCTCGGAGGGGTCGACGGACGATCTTCATAGATTTATCGATGCCAAGACCCGCACTGAGAAGTCAATTATTCAGGTAAATGGAGACCTACTTAAAAAGACNTGTGTACCGAATTAGTTGTATATAGGCAAAGTTAAAGTAGTGATTGATAACGTCGCTATTTTGCAAGAATTATAGAGGATGTTTAAAAAATGTGTACCAAAAATTGGAGAGCGTGTTCTTTGGACCCAATAATGTTATTAAATTTTTTTTCTCAGACCTTTCAGACTAATNGTTTAGCCATAATNAAGCAATTAAACTGTCGAATCACGAGACGCTTTACAGAAACGCCACGGCCACGCATTAGAATTGACGAATGACAAGTGCCAATTCTAGCGCGTGGCCNTGGTGTTTCTGTAACGNGCCTCNTGATTGGACAATTTAATTGCTTAATTATGGCTAAACCATTAGTCTGAAAGGTCTGTAAAAAAAAAAATTAATAACATTATTGAGTCCAAAGAACACGCTCTCCAATTTTTGGTACTTGTTTTTTAAACACCCTGTATTTAAATTTCGAGTGCATTGGACGAAATTCTAGCAGATAATTACGTCATGCAAAACAGGTACACCTATTCAGAGCTTACCTAAATTGTTTTAAAATTAAAATGCACGGCAAATAGACAGTACAAAGGAGAGTAAATATAATTACTAATAGACAATTTAGAAATAATTTATATATAATAAAGATCTTACAATTGGCTAAATTTCAAGCGTAAATGTTTACGATATTTGTTTACATGTTTTCAACAGCATCACATCGTTCTTCCAAGTCCATATTTTTATCACNTTGTTAATTACTCATTNTTGATTAATTATTTGACATATCGCTACTCTATTTAAGTGGGACTGTATTCTGTAAAATGTTGTGAAATGCTGTTCTGGTTCAAACATGAAAATATCCACTTAATTACATAGTAGCAGAGACTCGAAATAACATGATGTGTGATGAAAATATATAAAAGGAACTTGTTAATTGTGCATGTAATGTTTTGTCACTATTACTTAATAGAAGACTTACATGACACTTGATTACATTTCACGTGTTTATGTCATGAATAATGGTTTTGCATAAACCCTCTTCGCTAAAAAGAATTTAACAACAGAGTATTGTTTTCTGTTATTTTGGATTTTTACCTCAAGTCAGTTGTTACAGTATCAAAGCACAANCTGCACACAACACCCATTTCAAAGTCTGGGGGCTCTTTGATGATACAAGTATGAGAGATGTCTCAATCTCTTCACATGATTCCGAAGAATAAGAATATCAATGGCGGTAAGCTCAAAATTTGGCTGGAGACCTAAACACAAATAGTTGTAAAAATAATTTAAAATTTGTAGTTGGTGTATATGAAAAAAGTTTAGGTAAAATAATATGTTTTTAAGGTCAGGGATTTCAAATAAAATGTCAGAAAAAATGCCTGACATCCACAGTGGAGATATTCAACACGGCCGTCTCGAGAATCAAAATTGTAAAATTTTGCACGTTGTTGAATGAGGTGTATATGTTTTTTTTTACGTACAATTCTAATGTGCGGTCAAAAGTGCTATCAGAGGTTAAAAAGCTTCCTTATTTTAACAAACAGATCCAAATATATTTTTAAGCCATATTATTTAACGTGGGGGGCGATGTGGACAATGATGAATCATAAAAAGTACATACATGTTTTATACTTTAGAATCATACATTGAGTACAGCAACACACAAATATGAGCTTAAAACATGACGTCTATTTAGAACGTACAGTAGCTGCGTAATCAATATCTTCATCACTTTGAAGAAAAACGTCTTCCTCTTCTTCTTGATTAAGGTCATTGTCACAGAATTGAGGATCTCCACTGCACTGGCACACTTCAGTCCACTCTATCTTGTTCGTCGCACAACTACAGTTCAGGGTACGTCTCCTTAGCTTATACCCACACCCTGTCAGCTCTATGATGNAGGATGGAGCACAAGGTTTTGTGCATNTGAAGGATTCATAGTGATCCNCCACTATTTTCCAGCCATGGTCTGTAGGCGGTGGTAATAGANGGTAGCCAGATTAGCTCTTTGAATTGCTGGTTAAAGCGCTTCTCTNGTTGGTGGTGAAAAGCTACCATCTTACCTCACCAATATCCACCATCAANATTTGTGGCNNATATATTNGANAAAAAAATGTTTATATGATTGCCGTCGTTCGTTTCATCTGAAACATTTACTGTAGTTCCATCATTAGCCAAGGGCATCGTCACTAGTGAAATCAAAAGCCCTCTACNAAGTTATTAAAGAGAAATTGTTGTTATTTTATCGATTTCATGATTGACCTGAAAATTGTCATAATTGTGCCATCGACTGTGTCCTCAAAAAAATTTATATTATCTGCTGCACAATGTAAAAATCTGGTGAATATATAGTCCAGAGTTCTCCATGACACTTGACGCAATGTGAGTTTCCAGTCGTAATACTCTAAGACAATCAATAAAACAACCGAGCCCATGGGTTATTTCAACCACCGTCTAACTTCGAGTTGAATCATGAAGAGCTAATCCAACACTAGCTGTTAGAGTTGTTTCATGTANGTTGTGTACATTTGAAANNGCTCGNGTTTCACTTGCCTGTCCATATGACANGATACCATTAGAATTTGAGATAACATTACATTCCTCCGCTNTAGGTCTTGGTTCTTTAATTGTTCAGTTTCTGAAGTGTCACACTTACTTGTAATGGGCCACTTAAAGAATGTTTTCACGTCACTTGGTATTACTTTCGTCACATCAACTGGGAAAGAACCTTGAAAAACCCAGTGCTTCATTATTTTGTGTCTAAAAATATTAGCGGCTTTATACAGGACACAAAACTCTCTACGTCGCTGTGGAGCTTGTGTTACAGTTGGAGGTCGACAATTCGAGACTTGCTCTAATTTTTTTATACGAAATGCAGAACCAGGCCAAAAAAATTAGGTAATTGACAAATTTCGTTCAAAAAGTCGAACCAGCACTACTCTAATTCTTTCTAGCGTGACAGTCACACAGTGTCAAGTTAATAAAAGCATTGAATAAATTTGTAAAGTTTCATTGGTGTTNNTGCACAACCAACCTCTTGGTAAAACAGACCACTCACATTTTTTTTTATGAGTCTTACTCTTGTTTTGGTATGTTTTCTATTTGTATTTCACACACATTCGACATCACAAACGTTCATGTCTTACGTGGGATTCGAACCCACAACCTCAGGGTCAAGAGTCAGGTGCTCTAACCACTCGGCCACGGNGGTCGACTTTTTTCACTAATAATCTAACAAATTACAAAACTTACCATTAGACCACTCACATTTGTGTCGGAGTGTGGCGAGCAACTAAGTGATAAAAATCTTCGGGTGACCACCAACATCTATGATGTAATCAATGAGGTCATATTTGATTTTAAAAATCACGTTTTTCTCATAAACCAGGGCTCAAATAAAAAAATTGTACATCACATTTTCGTGTTGTTTTTAGTCAGGGAACCTAACCTCCACGTTTGTCGGTCGAATTTTTCGTCATCCTGTATTTCATTGAAAGTCTCTCCGGCTCATTTTCTCTTCTTGGACGGGAAAATTCAATCCCTTCTTCGGACAGTTCTATTTCAATCAACTTCTTAAGTGTTTTCGATTCATCGTTTCATGTTCGTTAACACCATTGCTAAAGCAAACAGATTTGTATTTTTTCTCATACAAAATACTTTTCCGTCTCGTAGAGCTTCTAACAGTGTACCGATTAATTCTTTATTAGAAACAATGTGAGCAGTTCTTCTAACATTTTAGTTTCCTTAATAATAATTGATAACATGTGTGGCCCAGCATGTAGGCGTCTGGTGCAGAAAATCTAATATGCTTCATTTTCACTCAACCACACAGCATTGCTGAAATTTATTACCACATTGTCAGTTGCTACTGTTCTGATTTTTCTTTGTATTAATGTGCTGTACCGCAGAATATTTTTTTTTTATCATAAACTAGTAGGTCTACTTGTGCGCGTGTAATTAAAGGCCTTCATTGTGAAGGTCCTTCTTCATTCTGCTCTATTTCATGCTGTTTTCTTTGTGAAGGTTCTGTGTACTTCTTTTGAAGTGTCTCACAAACTTGCTTATTGGTAGTTAATTTTTTACAACTTCTATGTCACCTTACATTTTATTCTTTCTTAACATTGCCAATAGAGAAGTNATAATCAATAAAAAAATGTGTTACCGAACTACACTTTCCATCACCCAAAAGAGAACGATTACTGATACATTGACAAGTCTGGTGGATTTAATACAAACTCTTCTGATGACTGTGTGACACAAAGAAGATACAATACCACATTCGAAATCTTCCTTTTTTTAACTNGAACTTAGAAATATGCAATCTGTCTCGCCATCTTCTAGTGAGTACTGTAAGCGAAAACTTAATCGAATTATGGCCTCTAGATTTGAACCCATAACCTTGAGATATAAGTCACTAATTGGGATTCAGATATTCAACATTTGAAAAAGTTTGGTGCTGAAGTCAATCTTGTTTAACAACAAATGATTTCCGAGTTAACGCTATTTCAGGTAAATTGAAAAAAGGTCTCCGCATTCAAACTCGTGACAGTGAGATTAATGTGAATTACAATTAATTGATCTTCTCAATGTTCCCAAACATTGAGTAGAACAATAAACCTTCTATTGCTATTTTTCATATGTATCTACACTTACTTTCAGATGTTGCTTTTTTATAAATATAAGAACTGCCTCTGGATCAAAACCCATGACATTGAGATTTAATTCAATAACAGTGGAATATTCTGTCCAATATTTGTAAACTAATAGTGCAGAATAAACCTACTAAATTCAATACATTTCAAGATATTGGTCCTGTCAAAAACCGAATAAATCTCTTTGGATTCGAACCCGTGCTAGTCGGATTTAAAAATCTAAAAAGGATTAATATATTCAACATTTCAAAAGTTGTGTATAAACGATACGTCTATGATTAACTCTTTCTGACATGACGCTCTTGCCCTAAAACGAATAAAGGCCTGTGCATTAGAACCCGTGACACAAACTTATAAATAATTAGGCCTAATATCGGTTTAATGAACTCAAAATTTGAAAACTTGTTATTAAAAAATAACATTTTATGACAAATATATTCAGAATTGACGCTATGTCCTTAAAAATCGAATAAATACTTATGGTGGAAAATAATTGTCTTTGACCAATATTTTTCGAGATGACACTCTTGGCTATAAAATAACAAAGGCCATTAGATTCGAACCCATAACGATGATATTTAAACTTTAAGCATCTGATTAAAATAATTAGCATTTGAACACCTTTGGTGTAAAAGTAGCCTTTCTACGATTAATACTTTCAAAGACAACGTTCTTTGCAGTTAATAGAACATGGGCCTCTAAGATTTGAACCTATGACCCTTAGGATTAAAACAAAATATTTTATGACTAATACTCTGAAATCTTGCTACATTTTCTGTAAGCTATTTCACCTGGTACTATATCCAATACATTCCCGTGGATTCGAACCTTTAGTTGTTGCAAAACCAGCTTCTAGTTAAGCGCTTAAGTGGTTTACCTGCTCGAAGCTAATATTTTACTTTTTTGGTTAAGGATTGAAACTCCTATGTACATTGAACGGTTGAGTTTTAATTTCATGAGTTCACGTTGAACAGCAATCACATCAAAAATCTTAAAGACATGAAGTGTCTTTGAAGCTATACATTTTTTTATCTCTTTTGGTCACTAACCAACCCCACATTAACTCTGTTTCGCAGATAACTATTTACCAGTTTTCCAACTTAGCATTGCTCTAAACTCAGCACCATTAAAAACATTCATTATCTAAGTTTATAGGCAATACGTATGTATGTTTATCTCTATAAACATCTTTAATTTCACAGTATTTGTAAGAAAATGGTACCTTTGTGCAGTTTAAATTTTGTAAAGATCATCAACATTAGCATTAAATGAACTCAGAACCTTTCAAAACACCAATTATGTACATTCACAAGTCATAAGTCTTCAATTCCAAACTATTTGTAAGAAAATGATATTTCTGTATAGTCTAAACTGTTCACACATTTTCAACTT
>KZ878725.1:0-15444 GCA_003456935.1 Machilis hrabei
AAATCTGAAAATTGGCAGAATTACTTACCTTGTCATGTGTGTCCTTTATACCGAATTTCATGAAAATCAAAATTGGTGAGGTCAAAAAAAAAAAATGTTTTTGATTGATCTGACATGGAATATCTCATATTACTTTTTTTTTATCTTTGAACGATGAATTGGGTTGGCCTAATGTATTTCTTATTTGGATGTTAATTGAAATTAAAATGAAATCTTTAATCTGCTTGTGCTCTAATCTTTTAGTATTTTGAAGCATCATTTTCTAAGTATTAATTAAAAAATTGTTTTATTGGAGATTTGAACCCGGGACCTATTGCACATGATATTACAGAAAATGGCAAAAGCGATACCTCCGAGCTACTCGACCTCAACAACAAATTCTTTCAAAAAAGTAATGCAACTGTCATATTTATATCAATTCATAGAAAACAATGTATCTAAAAAATTAGGCGATTTAAAAAAAAATACTCTTGAATTTAGTCTTGTATTGGCACTATCTACACAACCTTAAAGTTTGTCGGTAGACTTCGCTTCCACCCTGTATATTGATGATCAACGAATACAACGTCCATAATCTCAGAGTCTTAAAAATATTTTAAGGGAATATTTTCGAACACGAGACAAGGTAAAATTTAGTTGTCTTGTGATTGTCGGTGATCTTCTTTGCTGAGTCTTACCTGTAAATATACCCACCCACTCGAGTTTTATTTATAAGTTAAACAGTGCCCATACTATCATTGTTGTTGGTGGATTGTAGCTGACATCTTATTGTTAGAAGACAGCGCATTTATACGAAACTAGTAGACCCGTGCTGCTCCGCAGCATTGTGGCATTGTTGGGATGAATTGAAACAAAACTTCACGTTGGATGTCCGCACCTAGCTCCTCTACAACTCAACCGATTTCAGTGTTCAAAAGCTCAAAAAAATATATTGTTTCAGCGAGTGTTCTTAGACCAAAACGAACTCTCTAGCTTTATTAGAACCTGAAATATAGAGGATTGAAGCTGTGAAAACATTGTAAGTGAAAAACTCCCATAAGAAATGTACAGGGGGAAATCGCGTTTGAGTATAACTTGAGAAGGGTGAAAGTTAGATGATATCCGATGATTGATGGCTAATCTGTGCATCAATACCTTTCATTCAAAAAATAATAATAAGGAAATCGGTTGGGTAGAACGCCTTAACGAACTCGGAATAGAAATCATCAATTTTTTTAATATATAAGATTATAAACTACAATTTTTGGTTAGCTTAGGTTCTGGCTATTACACTTTCGCCAAATTTAGGATCTCACGTAAATAATGAACATATGATCAACGTCATTTTTACAGGACAGCCCAAAACATAAAGAACTAATGTTATGAAAATAGTCCTAACTACGATTTTCAGTACTGGCCCTCGCACATAACATAACCTACTTTTGTAGAATATGCTCCATCAGTTCCACAATTACCGTCCACGATAGCATTTGCTTTATTTGATGNGGTAACACACAAATACAAATGTTGGACTATGTAAGGACGTATATAGGAGGAAACAAATTATACCCATTAGATTCATAATGTATTCTGAACAATGAAGTATAGCGGGTTCGATAAGCATCAGTTTTTGTTGTATTGACTGTATCGCGAGTTGGTTATGACGTCATTTCCCTTGTGGAATTGAACTAGTTTTAAATTAATTCATTTGGTTGAATTTTGAATGTTAGCATATTCTATTTTCCTTTTTCGACTTGATGTACTTATTTATCTAGTGTGGTGGCAACACACTTTTTGTTATAGTCAAAATATCGCTGAACCATGGTTTGTTATAATTTCCCCAGCTATATTCTATACAAGTACAATTTTGCGCCGACTTCGGCACCTTATATTTTTGGCTTTCGAGTAGNAAAATTTCAGTTTTCAATATAGGCTATACTGTAGCATTTTTCAGATGTCATTAACTTTATTTTTTTTTAAATTAAACACTATCTGTAATTGTATAATGAAAGTGGTTTAAAATAATTTGAAGTTTAATATAGCAAAACAGATTCGTTTAACGTTCACTTTATTAACTTGAAGTTTGTGGTGTGAGTTTAAACAGAAAACAATGTATACCCAAAACGAAATTTAAAAAAAACGACAATCGGCTTAACAACAACAAACATGGTGGAGTCGAGGCACGCTGAAAGACAGTGCGCACGGTTTCCACAGGAACAAAAATCCAAAATGGTGGACATTTTAAAATTGAAGTAGTGAATCAGATGTTTTGGGCCAAAATAAACATTTTTTGCAATATGACTTTTTCCCGCACAACGCATCGTTTGGAAGATATTGTGATGTCACGTGACATACCAAGCTAAACAACTTTTGTATTTAACATTTTTCTCTAGCTCTTCTGCATCATGGCTAGAATTAGCGTCAGTCAGTCAGTCATTTAAATACATCAGCTATATATATTAGATATTTTTGTTATATCATAGATCAGGGTAATTTCAGGTTGTCAAAGTGTCATTCACTATTGGCAAGCCAATTGTCCGACGATATGGAAATATTATATCCAGTATAAATTTCCCATATGGTGAAACAATGGATTTCAAAACGTGTCGTGGTTTACAGAGGTCAAGGTAAATTGATCAACAATACGTAAATAAACATAATTTTTATATTCACACAATATTTTCATAAGCGATACACAACTTACAAATGTCTGGTTGACCAGGTACAAATGGTAACTCCACTCAATTAGAGTGACCAATAATCGCATAGAGGTATCAACAAATCACGTCACCTCGGGCTCCGCTCGTCTCTGTTGGTGTGCACACCTCGTGACAACGTTCAGAACATGAGAAAGATCAGATCAGAGTGTAAGTACCAATCCCAGCAACATCTGATACGACCCTTTAATAAGAACAATAACCATTTTGTCAATCATCCAGAATATTAATAATAGGCGACAATATGACTGCTAACCTGTATTAAAGTTAACATCGATGTAATTATGGTGTACTGCCACTACACCAATGATAACATAGAAATACATATAATGGTGGTCCAGTATTACATAATAACAGTAAGACGAATAATTTCGATTCCGCAAAGATAAATTCACGAAATTGCGTTCAGATCAATTAAACAATTAAAGAATATTAGGACCAATTAAACTTAGAGAAGTGATTCTTTACAAAAGTTTGTTTCACCACTGATATTGAATAATAAATGTACAGTCTGTACCAAGAATATGGAACAGTCACTTCGCAAAGCAGCAATACTTCGAATACAAACGAAATCCTACACCCACGTATGCAGGCAATAACACGACGTGTCATCCAACGTGCCTCAGTTAAATGTGTGGTCATACAATCAAGTCACACATTCGACCAGTACAACAACAGCTGGCTCGCATTGTGAAGGAACGATGAAATTCCACTAGACCATCTACAACTTGACTCATTGCTAGTAGAATACTACTCCATCTTACCCAACAACTCGAAAACGAAAACTTTATCTACCCACGTCAACCGCGTGGCGTGTGCAAACAGTATATTCGGGACACAAAACATGCAAATTAAAATCGACACGCACAAGACTCAAATTAATACATGACCATGTATTGCTGTGAACGGTTACTTATGCATTGTTCTTTGCTTGCATGGGTCTCGGACGTCATCGAAAAGGTGTGCCCACCCGATGAAGCGGACGAAAAAGTTGGCGCATCTGTTAGAATACATTTTGTGACATCTGTACTTTCCCGCAAAAATTACTCTGCACTTGAAAAAACTTGGTTTAGCAAATGATTCGATTTATTGACACAATAGGTTATTTATATTTAGCAAGGATATATCAGACATATTGTATTTATAATATTCCATTTTAATTTAGGTCACGAAACTATCTTTGACTACCTGATGATTTGGTATCAGGCGTCCTGGTTTCTACCCGATTTCGTTAAGTTTTCTAAGTAAAACTTGAACTAGTTCCATTTCTAAGTAAGATTCAATATCGTTCTAGAGCAGCGATGGGAAGTCATAATTACTTTTTCATCTAAACACTCATTTTTGTGGATGATCACAAATGTAATTAGTAATTATTGACCCATCAAAATACTAATTACACATGTATTCAGTAATTATTGATATACGTAATTACCAATTACAAAAGTAATTAGTAATTATGGAAATACCTAATTACTAATTGCAAATGTATTTAGTAATTATTTATACACGTAATTACTAATTACAAATGTATTTAGTTATTATTATAATATTCGTAATTACTAATTACAAATGAATTTAGTAATTATTGATATGCCTAATTAGTAAATACAATTTTAATTAGTAATTATTAACGTACCCAAGTACTAATTAAAAATACATTTAGTTCTTATTGACACACCAAATTACTAAATAGAATTGTAATTGGTAATTAATGACGTAATTAAATACCAATTACAAATGTACAACGTTGTATTTAGTAATTATTGACATATATAAATACTAATTACAATTGTTATTACATATTAAGAACATGTGTAAATGTTTTCAGTAATTACTGACCAATCTTAATACTAATAGGCTACTTTTCAGTTATTACTGAAAACATTTGTCAATGGTATTGACACATGTACTTAATACATAATAACAATTGTAATTGGTGTATATATATATATGTATCAATAATTACTAAATACAACGTTGTTTATTTGTAATTAGTATTTAGGTACGTAAATAATTACAAATTACAATTGTATTTAGTAATTAGATATGCCAATAATTACTAAATAAATTTGTAATTAGTATTTGGGTACGTTAATAATTAATAATTACAATTGTATTTAGTAATTAGACGTGTCACTAATTACTAAATACATTTGTAATTAGTATTTGGGTACGTTAATAATTAATAATTATAATTGAATTTAGTAATTAGACATATCAATAATTACTAAATTCATTTTTAATTAATAATTTCGTATATACACATTTACTAAATACATTTGCAATTGGTAATTAAGTATTTCAATAATTACTAATTACTGTTGTAATCAGTAATTACTTATGTCAGTAATTATTAATTACATTTGTAATTAGCACCTAAGTATTTAAATAAATACTAATTACAATTGTAAACGCTAATTAGTAATTAGCTAAATACAGATTTTTCCCATCCTTGTTCTATAGGTTAGATACTTGAGGTCTCAAATAAGATGTCGAACAAAAGAGGGGCATTAATCATTACCCATTGTCCCACTGTTTTCCATTTTCGGTATTTAGTCTTTTTTGTGTGTATGTTTCCCCTTCTATAGTTCATTCTTTGAGAAGGGACAGTGGCAACGTTTCTTCGTCGTCCAACATCAATTAGTTGTCTGTCGTTAGGTGACTGATGGCGTATGGGATTCCTCTGTTCTGGACGAGAGCCAAATTCAACGAAAGGCGAGTCGTCGAGAACAAACGACAGGGGCTGGCCCTTGTCGCGATCTGCTCATCGAGATAAGAAACGGCCCCTGTGCCTTCCTTCCATAGATTAGCTGTTAAAAAGAAAACCCAGCTTAAAAACAGCGCTCCCAACTTGCTGCTAAATACGACTTTTAATCTAAGACAATTGGACTTGAGATTAGAATTACTGTAATTAGTGTATAGTTGCACCTTGCAGACAAAGAAGTCATCTTAGAATTTGGATAAGACTGGCAAGAAAACAATAGGTAGCAACGTAATTTGAGTTTTATTACTTTGCGAATAGCATTAACCTTAGAAATACCATCACTTGCAAAGTACAGGGCATTTCAAAAAGAATCATCCGATTTTAAAAAATCATAACTATTCAGCTTTTAATCCGTTGGGATCGAACAATGTACTGTTAGAAAGCGGGAATTCTCGAGTTTCACGTGGTTGCCGATAGATAGCACTATTCTCGAGTTTCACGTGGTTGCCGTTAGATAGCACTAGTGCGCTTCGTTCGCTTAAAAACTGGCCTTTCCCACAGTTAGAGGCCGATTCGTATGACTTCATTTTCCAGCAGGCCTTGAAGTTCGAGAGTTTTTGAATAATCAGATGGACCTAACGATTCAGCTTTACTGTGTGCGATTTTTTCTTGTGGGGGTTTATAAAAGACCGTTTATGTGCCCCTCTTCCAGCTACAGTGGTCGAACTGCGGAACCGCATAACAGTAGCCGTGGATCCAGATATGCTTGCATATCTGGATCCAGGGGGAGGGGGGGCATATTGAGCATCTATGATTTGGTATGTAAAAAAACTTGAAGATTAGCCCTGTAATATAAAATTAATCTTAAGTGTCTGAGTTCATTATTTTTCATAATATAAACATTTAAAATCAGATGATTCTTTTTGAAATGCCCTGTATATCACGAACTGTCCGAACTTAATGCAGCAATGTGAAATGAACTTGAAATTGTGCTCCATCCAAAATATCTAATGTTTTTATAAATTCCGTTTAATCCACGCAAACATAAATATATGGGTTAAACGTAAAGGGAAACAGTTTAACAGTTTTAAATACTGTTTTATTTACTTAGTTTAAGGTAAGTGGAGGAAAAATTAAATTATAGTTAGGCTGAAGTGAATAATACTTTACATTATGACGGATGTTGTGATGCACAGTTTTCTTGAATACTATCTTATCAGGTTTGCTGGATAGATACTTTGTTTGCTTTCACATGTCGATTTGAATCTGAGTGTGTCTCGACCAATTGCTAAAACAAAAGTTTGACTTTGTTTTAAAAGTTTAAAGTTGATAATATTTGTACTACACAAAACTGATGTAATTTACACATTTTCAATGCAGTGATAAAAATGTATGCAAAACATTTTGATTAATACATTATATATCCGTTTTGTAATGTTAGTAATATTTTATTATCTGTGTGCTCAGCAATATGAATATACAATGAAAATTTGTTTGTGTTAGATTTTTAATAATTACCTTAATTAGTTGAACCTAATTGACAGATTTAATAAAAGTTGATTTCAATCTAATTATATATTATTGATGCAAACCCAGTGTGCGAGGGGTTAAAAGAATGCATCACATGACCTGGAGCATCTGGTATTCGTACAAAATGCGCACAATTCAATTATAAGCATTAATTAAACTACCTGTGTCAGTTTTATACATTTAATTCCATATATATTTAATTCATCCTCTAAATGTACGCATCAATTCTAAATTGAACTTAATAAGCAAAACCTAATAACGAAGAGACACATCGTTGACAGCGCTAGTAAGTTTTTTTATATATATATTTGTGAAATTGTTACTTTTAAATTAGACATTACACAGAGTGTTTATAAATTAGTTATACAAAAGTAACGTTTAAAAATGAAGAAAGTAAAACAAACTTACAGAATTGTGTAATACGGCACTGAATGCAGTACATCTTCAAGTTTTATATACAACTGTTCAATGTCCCATCTGGAACAGATTTCGTCCCAAATCCTTCGAATCATGTCGGCATCTATGGTTGCAACCGCTTCAGTTATCCGCACGCGCAGCTCGTCTACACTTTCAAGAAGAAGAGGAAGAAAAACGTCGTATTTAATGTAGCCCCACACAGAGAAGTCAATGTGCGTTAAATCGGGCGATCATGGTGGCCATGAGATTGTTCCACCTCGCCCAATCCAAACATCCATTGTGCGATTGAGATAAGAGGTAACGTCACGATGGGTGGTGTGGTGGTGCGCTATCTTGTTGAAAAATGTCTGCCCATATCATCTCGTAGTTGTGGTATTAGATAGTCTTCAAGTATGTAATGCCAGTTACAGTTGGCTCAGCAAAAAGAAAGGGCCTTAAATTTTATCTGAACTTAAACACAAAAAACGTTAACTTTGGTGAGTCCCGTACATGTTCCACTATCTCATGTGGACTGTTCTCGCCCCATATCCTAACATTATGGCGATTTACCTTACCACTCGTATGCAAAGTTCCTTCGTCGCTAAACACAATTGTATTAAGGTAATTTTCATCAGCCTCTATTCTGTTAATCATTTCAACAAAAAAATCAATTGGTTTTTCTTTTTCACTGTCACTCAAAGCTTGCGTAAGTTGTAATCTGTATGGCTTAAATCGCAGGCGTTTCTTAAATATCTTCCACGCTGTATTCTAGGGAATATTCAGTTGTAAGCTGGTACGTTTAGTTGATTTTTGTGGGTTACGAACGTATTCTGTCGCACTTGTTCAATAGTCTCCTCTACATTCAAAGGTCTACCCTGACCTGGTGTCCTACACAACCAGTTTCAATAAAACGATCATACCATGCCGTCATAGCCTGTCTTTGAGGTGTTTTTTCTGATATTTGGTCCTGAAGTTTCTTTCAACGGTGATGATCAATCGCGATTCATAAAACAACAAAACTGAGTACGCTCTGCACCAATAAACTACTCCATGATGACTAAGCAGATGTCAACGTCTACGCATTCGCGCGCCATCCAGTGAGAGCGCCGTGAACTAACGGACAAGGCGGTAATAAACTTGAAGATGTATTGCATTCAGTGCTGTATTACAAAATCTGTAAGTTAATTTGCTTTCTTCATAATTAAACATTACTTTTGTATGACTAATTGAACATAAGAGATGCTTGAAGCCTCTGTCAACTAAATTCATTATTTATCTATTACATTTGGTAGGCCCTAGTATGTGTAATTTTTAAACATTTGTCTAATTATGTAAATTTAAAGTATTAATTTCGACTTTACATTGCCATTGCATCTCTTTGTCTATATTAATGTGTGCATGCTATAATAAGTGTTTGGTCATTATTTAACCTTATTTTTTCACATGCATTGAACGACGAGAAATATTATATCTTTGTGTATACATTGTCATCACGAATTTTACTTTTTGATCAAATGGTGTATACTGTATATAACACTAAATGAAGTTAAAGGAATTATGAATAAAGCTAATATTGTGAAGGAGTGTTTGGAAAACTATGGGGTGGAGAAGGACGAAAAAAAAAACTAATTAAAATGTGTGTGTTGTATTTATACTATTATGACCAGGAAAAAAAATTCGGGGTCAGAGAAAATGAGGGAAATTAATTAAAAATGTTCTGTGGGAATCCTGTGTACAGGCTAATCTAAAGGTATGTTTTTAACTCTAAATAGTTGTGAATATTTATTGGAAAGCCGTGCTTACAATTTGATAGTTTAATACTTTAGCTGAAACACACAAAACTTGATATTATGGATTACAGTCGTCTGTAACACTTTTAAATAAAACTATAAAGCAGTTCAAACATGTAAATCTATATTTGAATCATTCTGTATATACTAAACAATATATATTTTAACAAATACGCGGATATCGAACCCAGAATTTCATGAAAAATGTCACCGGACACAATACAATTATTAAACTTTTCGACTAAACAAAAAATAATACGACCCGAAGAGATTATACGTAATTTCTGAAACACCTGCTGAAGTTACTCTTGTTGTACTTTGGTTGTTCCAGTGCTCTTAATATCGCACCGTAAGACTATGGCAGTGTCATATTTTGTGCTTTTAAAAGCTAGTTGTAGAAAACTTAATTTGAACCAATAAAACAGCAGATAGGAAAATGAAAATAAATGTACAAAGTTGATTTATTTTTGTTAGTTTAAAACAATTTAGAGTATTTGTTAACCCTGTGCAGCAATAACTAACATCGCTTGTCACACATGATAGCAGTGACAGCCCTAAACATATTTTACTTAATTATTTTTGAAGTATTTAAAAATGTTTATCGTTTCTGTACACCTGGAATTTATCAAAATTTATAATGTACTTTGATAATATTATATCCATTTGGCTTTACGAGTCTTTTAAATAATGTAAACCAATAATCAGAGCACGTATTTTTTAAACACTGCAGACTTATATACAGGGTGAGTCATTTAAGTTGGCACAAATTAATACCTCGAAAACAAATCACTTCAGAAAAAACTGTTCATACAGAATTTGTTTTGTTTTAAAGGGGGAAGAGAACAGTATTATTTACTGTTCGTTTGGTGGATGTTTTAAAGGTCGTTTGAATGTCAAAATTAGTTTATTAAATAGGAACCTATATTTTTCTTTTCAGATTCGAATTCTACACAAAAATACAAGCAATATTTATCTGAAACATTATTTTATACATACCGTATTTTTAAAGTTAATTTAAATTAACATCTCGGACGTCAATTAGAAGATTTTTTAAAATAAAGTCCTACTTTTCAGTAATTGTGACCACGCACTGAAGAAACAGGACATTGAATACTAAAACTATTTAGAACCGCCAGTACTAATGTTACGTTGTGTTGCTTCCAGTAGTTGAAACAAAAGTATTTTTTAATGATCCCGAGTAAATGAAACGGCACTATGAAATTTTAATTGAAGAAAATGCAATAACTTATACCTGAACGCTAAGATTTGTATCCGATAGAATATTTTATTTTCGTTTAAAACAATGCACTGTCTCATACAGCTAATGCATCCTAACGATTCTGAAAACAAGAATTCTCATTTTCATAAAAAAAAAAACACATCAAGTTCTCTAGTCTAATTTTTTTTTGGGGGGGATTATGTAACATACACTACCGCTCAAAAGTATTTGCGCACCTACCGCTCAAAAGTATTTGGGCACCTCTGGTAACACCACAATTAATACAAAAAAAAAGATGAAAATGAAAAAGTATTTATTTGTGAGCTTCAGAAATACGACCATTTATACAGANTTACTCAGAAATGGAAAAAATANTNAATATATTTAAATGGACGCCTCGTTTATCACGGCGCGAACAAATATACAACTGACCGTAACTTCGATGTGCTATGCCAAATCATCAACAAAACAATGGCATCATCACTACCTACAATGTCAACAATGCAAATCCTCCCCCCACAATTCTGAATATTGTTTTTTCTACCAACATTGGTATGAATGTCCTATGACGATATTATACGAATTTTCATATTGCAAGTAATAATGTACTCAGGCTAATCCCAATTACTGAATTTCTGTGCCATATTACTGCACTTCATAATAGTAATCAATTGTACCCAAAGGGGATTTTCTAACCACCCTTTTCTTTAAGCAATGCAATAAAACAAGGTTGCCCAAATACTTTTGAGCGGTAGTGTATATTGGTTTACAAATCATGACTATAACAATTTTGTCAAAGGACAGGAAATGCTTGGCCTATTTGGCCGAAGCCAAAGTAGTGTTCCTTTGATCAGTGATAATAATATTCCTCTCAATAATTCTATACAATATGGACTCGATTTTTTTGGCACACTTAATGTGTTAAGATTTGGATTTATGTTTTTAATTATCAATATTTGTATGTCAGTATAATCTGCTAAATTATTTGTTGTTATTGACTGATAAATTGCACTACATCATTTGAAAAACAAAATATCCCAAGTGGGAAATCTCAAGTTTTTGGTTTCGTTTTACTGTAATTAAAAATTTCATAGAAAATGTGTATAATGATTGAAAAATGCTGTCTTTAATTTAGTCACAGAATTGCTAACACATTATATCCTCAGTTTGAACTACATACTATTCACAGACGCTTACATAAACACGATTGAAGTAACTGGCAATAGAAACTCACTCTAACCTTTCTTTAAGTATACAATTAAAAAAAACGGTTCACCCAGATTGGAGTTGTTTCAAGCATCCAGCAAAATGCACAAACATACGTAAAGAGTTATATACATAACGTATTTTAATATTACTTTCCGATAATAAATGTCCAACAACAATAAATAGTATCATATTTTAAATGGCAGCGAATCACTAAAGTGAAGATAAATATGCAAAATGACCCTTATGGGGACGCACAGTTATGTCAAATGTAAAGAATCAACAAGCTATAAAGTAGTTTGTTGCGCAATTTCTTATAGAGGATTAAACTCGATGCACATAGCCTAATGTTTAATTTATAGTGTATGTTATATTGAACAATGCACATATTTCAAAGATACTGTATTTTTTTCCGACGTTAACGTTAAAAGCAACTTGGCTAGGGAGAAAGTAAGACACTGCAGTGAATTCACGACATGATAATCATAGCGGGGTGCAATTGCTTCATCTAATGTGACAATAAAGAAAGGCGAAGTCCCCCTGAGTGCATGCAGTGGCATTTTCAAAGCGTGTATTCACTGTATACACAAAATAAGGCTTACGAAATACAAAGACGACACGATTTGTACTGCATGCAGCTACTGCAGGCAACACCAAAACATAGTCGCTCTTTAGATGCGCATTAGGATACTATTCAGTCTATTAGTGTTATATCATGTTGCATTACAGATCAGTAATACATTATACGTTAGCACCTGAGTTGTTATACAAATTAATAAACGAATGAAATGAATATGTATATTACGTGCAGTCTAATATCTTATCTCCCATTAGTACACCCATATTTTACGAAAGGACAAAATGGATAATATTAATTAAACTTACGTGTGGTCTAACAATAAAGGTTAATTGGCATTACTATAGAGTTTAGGGTGTTGATAATTTCTCTTAATTAACGTAATACAGCTACTGAAAAAGCGAAAATTATTACTCTCTGAAAGTATCTTTGAAACGATCACTGGTGTATACATAATCATATGCCCTTTTTAATGTATTAGGAAAGTCTGCTACTTATTTAGCACTTTGACTCTGTACAAACTTTGTCTATTAATCATAACATATAAAATTGCAACTGGTCCACTCACACACAAATAATTAATTACATTTAAACTGGAAAGTGTATAACTTACTTCAGTAGAGTGTTGAAATTAATCCCATAGATGCCTAATTGACGAATGTTGGTAAAAGTCTGTTTTAGTTTTGGTTAATAGATTTTATTTTAGTACGTGTATTTTTTTAATTTCAACAATATAAAGTTAAGTGTGTATGCTTTTCTTTAAGCTTTCAAACGTCAGTTATAGTCATGATACATTTTACGGTTGCTGCACTTACATTTGTACGTTTTGCATGTAATTGAGCCTACGTATGTATCGGTAATGCCTTCTTGCTAATTGTAGTTGATATCATGTGACTAGTACTTTATTCGAACACTGTATGTCAGTTAGAACTCCAATATAAAGTCCAATTAATATCGATTTATCCATACAAATGTTCCTCCATGGGCACCTTATTCACTAGACGCTTATACGCTTTTGGCAACCTGGTCAAAAACAGTATGATACTAAAGCTCACGTATGTTCTTATACACGGAGTTTTTGCATTTTTTTTATCTTGTGTAGAGTCCTGCTCGTACGTTAATAATTTGAGAATAGTAAAACTTTTAATGGGATTTAATGTTACGTGAAAGGTATTCCCTGTTAACACCTGACTGAAGTCATAAAACATCCATCAAATAAACCCATCAAGTGTGGGAAGCATCACATGATGGCATGGTGTTTTCTTTTGCTCTGCGCGCCACCAAAACATCTGTTTGGTCACACTGCGAGATTTTCTAGAATGGCCGCCTACCATCATCCTCACCCCTCATCGCACATGCAGTAAAAATACTCGCCACTCACAACTGTTCTCATCGTTTATTTCAAGAACCACCAGTGCCCTTTAATCTGGAGGAATCGCACGTGTTAAACAAACATGTGGACAGACCTGTTAACATTTAACTTTCAAATACAAATAATGCAATATGTACTTTTACAGCTGTATTGCTTCTGAAAATGTAAAGCTTCTAGAACATTGTGGTATTTTATGATGTGTGGACTAATGTGTGGCTATTTTTCAGAAAACGTCACCCAATTATTCTAGAGCAAAAGCAGCCTCGGTAGCCAAAATTACAGAGATGTGCCTCTTACGAACTTCAGCACCGAACGTGGTGGTGTGTGGGATTAACTTCCACCAAAGATAGTGNGTGTTTCAGTGCAGGTTTTCTCGCATATTTTTAAACCCTTTAATGATCAATACATGAAATAAAAATGATTGATGAAAATGACCTAAGTGATTCCAACACGATGTAATTAACACACAATCATCAAAGCTAAATTTATTCGGCACGTGTCATACATACACGTTTGGAGTTCAACTCATCTAACAATGGACCCTGAAAGACGTAGCGAATTACATTTTTTCGTAGTTTCATAAGTGAACGAAAATTGGCGTTTTAAGTGCATTGGACTGGTAATTGCGAAACCCCGTTCAAATCTCTGATGGGGATGCATGTTTTTTTTTTTTCGTGAGAGTTTGTGTACACCACATGTAAATAAGCAACCATAAGCATCACAACTACGTTGCATGCTACGGAAGAGCATTAATCGTAGGTTGCAACTGTACATTTCAACGCAAGTCACATACTTGTGTAAACTTATGAAACTGGAGATAGAGAAATAACGTGAAAACTATCTCTAGCTGACATGGATGTAAACCTAAATCCCTTTTGTGTTGCTTTGGATACTTCTAGACAAACGTCCAGACTGTACCTTTCCTATGCCCAAGGCCGAATACCTCCCACTTCTTCCATATCATACGTACCATAGAGAAGGGTCGTAAAATATATTGAATTACGACTCTTTTGAACTGCAAATTATTAAAACCGTTCATAGTTTAATTGTCAATTTCTATTTGGCATGCGTACACTGCCACTAAAACCAAAATGCTTCCCCCGCCGGGCTTTGAACCCGGGTTTTGCAATTACCAGTCCAATGCACTAATCACTGTGCTACAGGAATCTGTGTTTCTAAACCAGATAAATAATTGTATTGACGTCAAACCACAAACCTTGTAGGCCTCATATTTCGGTAATGAATGGGGATTCGGGAAAATTACGTACACCATCGTGTTTAGCATGCGACACTCTATAATTATAGCTGCTGTATATTCCAATAGCAGCTTAACACTCCACGTGGGTCCATTGTAAGACCATTGATTTTAGTTTCAAGAGAACGTTCGTAATTATAGACAAATCTTTAAATAAAATCGATAATTTTCAAAGTAAAACACTACAATATACATTGTAAGTCCAATGCACGATGTCATCGATGCCGTAACCTGCAACGGTTGTAATACAAATATGTAGTAAAAACCCCACAACTGTAACACACACAAAAAAAAAACTGATCACCAACACACAAACGCAGTCCAAATTTGTAACAGAAAAGAATGACTCGTCTAAACACTGTCTGTACATATTCATTATGTAAGAACAGATTCGACTTGGACTAATGCCAAAGTCATCTCCAGCAGAAATTTTAGCAACGACTGATCGAAGAAAATTTCAAAATTCTAAACAATTGCCCCACTTTACACCATTAACTGCCACATAACCTAAACTATCCTGCTAACGTCTTTCACTTCTTGTATACTGTTTATGCTAGCCGATGGTTAGTCAACCGGCTCTCGTGTATGCAGCTGGTGGTTGGTTCCCATACAAGGCTCGGTGTTACGGATTTCCATCTTCTCGATGTTTATGATATTTTCAGGATAATAATTCTTCATTTTACGGTTAAATCACCTATC
>KZ878731.1:22569-35827 GCA_003456935.1 Machilis hrabei
TCATAACCATCAAATACAGTTGATGGTTGTTTTTCACAGCATGCATTGGACATCTTTTGCTTACATGACATCGTTTGTACTTCCAACATGAAATACCTTCTCCGTATTTTTCTGTGCAGTGACAGCGCATCTCAATGTTTGTTTCCATTGCCGATGGATCGGTCATGTTGTAGCAGAAAAGAAGACAGAGACATTGATTGGTCACCCAGATCTTTGGCCCTAAACCCTTACATTATTGTATGGGGGTGGATGAAAGCACTGGTCCATGAGAAAAAGGTGGGGTAAAACTAGATTGCATTTTGGTTGATGCAGTACTCATCCAGGACAACAAACACACTAAAGCTAACTTCTTGCACAATTCACAGGCGATATGCATTGTGTATTTAGGCCATATTTTTAATATTCACTATTGTAAGCAGGTAACATAAGTTTAGGAATAAACTGGTCTGCTTCTTTGACCTAGCACTCTTTTAGAACTAAGCCAGTCAAAGCTCCGTAACTTTTCAGAATCGGAGCCATTATTTGTAGTTTTTCTCTTTCTTATTCAGACCTCTGCTATAAACTCCTAACGTTAAGATTTTATGTCACCAATTACCCTGTAAGAAAAAGGAAAAACAACTAAATATTAGTTACATTGAGATTGAAGAATATTGGTACCTTATGACATTCAACTTACAGTACCAGCATCAATTCTGTCATATCCAAACGAAGCGTAGCGCGAAATTTCGTTTCGCTTAAAACGCAAATTTTCGTTNGAATTGAATTTAAAACAAAGCTTTATTGTTCAGGTTTATGAAGTTGCAGAGAGTATGGTAGTATCAAATCCGAGAATATCAGCTGCATGAACTTCAAGAACCTGAATCATAAAGGTTTGTTTTAAATTTCCAACTTTGACCGGCCGCCATTTTGGAAATGAGCGTCGTAGCAAATAATGTTTTGTTTTGTTTTACTCGTCGCGATTAGACCTTTCACATGCTGTATCACACGATCCCCCTTTCCATTTAATTGTTTCGCGTTGAGCCGGGGTCCCGCGTCAGTATATTGTAACGGATAAAGCAGCCCCTCGAAATCATGGACCACGTCTTTCGCCGTTTCTCCAAATTTCTAACGGTTTCCAAGTTCTGCAGGGGAGAAGGTGGAACTTTACAAACACCCTGTATATGTGTTAATAATTATTTATATTATCCAGAAACTTTCCTGGTTCCAACAATTCCTTGTACAACATTCCATCGTAGATATGTTCAAAAACTTCAGAGTTTATATTTTCAATGCTGTGTGTTTCCAGCAGGTTTTTTATTTGCTCCTCAATNTCCAGCCTGGCCGATATTTTTTCTGTACATTATATCTGTGCGTCATGTCATTCACTGAAAATTCGTCGTTAGAATTTTGAACCATGTTCAATTTTGTAAACAGGTCGTCAGTGGTATAGTCTTTAATATGTCTGTAAGGCAGGTTGATAGCTTTCGTTAGACCAGGGGCATAAATAGCGAATCGTACAAAATCATCTTCGCTTAACCATGTTGGTATGGCTGTACGTAACATCGCATCGAGAAGACTAACCACGTTTTGTGCGACATTATCCAGAGGAAATCTCTCCATATTTTGCAGGTGTATCGAGACAGTGTCGATACTTATTTGGAGAGATTTACTACATCCTTTTGGTTTATGGGTTGTCTTAAAATAGTCGCGAGGTTCAAACGTGGTTTTGCGATCGGCTATGTTATGCACCTTCACCTAGCTATTTTTTAGCCGTCAATACAACCCCTGAAGGACCTGGGTTGGGATCTATGTACATATTCCTTACCTCAACATCGTTAACATCAACATCATTCTCTAAGGATGGTGGCATATAGTACGCTTGGTTTGGTGATGGATGTTTAGGGGATTCGTCATGACGTATCTGTAAATAAAAAAAATCGTTGCTATTAGATATGGTAAACGTTAAAACAAATTCTATTTTTTTACAATTATTCAAATTATAAACACATTCGTCCTATACATATGAATATTACAAACCAATATTTGCATTGTAATTCCTAAATATGTTTTAATGTCGTTTGGACTTTGGTATACTCTTTATAAAAATATTATCCTTAGCTTTCAAAGCATGGGCCTGCTTTTTCGTTTTGCTTCATTTATAATTTTTCGAAATGGCGTGCTTAAGACGGATTACCAATATTGCCTGTTGGCCCTAGAAGTATATGCATCTCTCTTTCTCTCACACGATGACCAACCTTTGACGGCTAAACGTCCCCTAACAGTCGTTAATACAATCCCTTTTTTCACATTTACTAACCTGGCCGTATCCCGGAAGTCTTAAATATGATCTTCATCTGCCCCTCTCACACACCCAACCCATATCAACGACTTCTAGGGTAATTCTGACTTCTCCTACCAACCAGCCCAGAACTCTACAACGAAGAGATGGTCCAAGCCCTCAATAAAAATACCCCTTTCTACCTGCTTCTCCACACCTCAACTCTTTGCTTGCCTCACATAATGTGGGGCCACTAGGCTACTACGGGGCAATAACCCTGGATCACTACATATACGTGACAGTTAAAAAACCTAAAAAGCATGGGAAATTCATAAGTGAGAGTTGTTCCCCCAACCATACTTTTGTGTTGCCTGATGCTACGCCACTGGTCACACCCTCATTCACCTCAGTTGAAGATATAAGTACTGACACTAACTGAAAAGGCAAAAAATTCTTAGCTATTTGAAGAGATGCACCTTTTGGTCCTTGAACGTGGTTCATAACTTGTCTGTTGGCACTTGCAAATGGAAATGCCAAGTGTGCTCACTATGGTCCCCATTTTTTGACACTNGGTGCCAAGTGCAACAAAAGATGCACATTAAATATTATCTTTGACCTGCCCTATAACAATTGTACCCTGTATACAAATTCATTTAAAAGCAAATTATTTTCATTAATATCACCAGAAGTGATGGATTGGGCAAGTAACAAATAGGCCTACAATGCGTAGGCCAGTAATGCCCAGTGCTTTAAATACTTGTTTGAAAGAAGTTCTTCCAAACATGGTAAACTGTAATATATGAAAGCCATGTTTTCCATTCACTTGCCTTCCACAATTTCCTTACATGAAGAGTTCTTGGCAGGTGTGCAACGGTTTTCGGTGGACATATTTTGGTCTAGCTTTTCAATTAGTATTGCTGTCTTTGAGGGATTACCAGCATAATAACACATCCATTTTTGGCTCAGTTTTCCTCACCCATATTCGACACATAAGCATATTTCTATTTCTTTCAATAGGCGTAAGTTCGTCGATTAAAATATAAATTGTCCACACTGAATACTTTGACAACTTGAAAACTGTGTTATACAGGGTGTTTTTAAAGTCCCCCCCCTGATGAACTTGGAAACCGTTAAAAATTTGGAGAAATGGCAAAACACGTCCATGATTTTGAGGGGCTGCTTTATCCGTGACAAGATATTGACGCAGGGCCCCGGGGCTGCGGCCCAACGCGAAACATTTAAATGGAAAGGGGGTTCGTGTGATACATCATGTGAAATGTGTAATCGAGACGAGTTAAACAAAACAAAAAAATATTTGTTACGACGCACATATTCAAAATGGCAGCCAGTCAAAGTTGGAAGTTGAATTGAATTTAAAACAAAGCTTTATTGTTCAGGTTTATGAAGTTGCAGAAAGTATGGTAGTATGAAATCCGAGAATATCAGCTGCATGAACTTCATAAACCTGAATAATAAAGGTTTGTTTTAAATTCAATTTAATTTCCAACTTTGACCAGCCGCCATTTTGAAAATGAACGTCGTAGCAAATGATTTTTTGTTTTATTTTACTCGTCTCGATTAGACCTTTCACATGCTGTATCACATGACCCCCCTTTCCATTTAAATGTTTCGCGTTGGGCCGCAGCCCCGGGTCCCTGCGGGGACCCGTGTCAATATCTTGTCACGGATAAAGCAGCCCCTCGAAATCATGGACCANTGATTTTAGGATAGTTGGTATTTTAATTGTCACTGCATTTCCTTGATGTCGGACAATTAGTGTTTGGACAAGATGTTGAGATAAAAATGAGATAATGCTTTCTCTCAGGAAAAGTCCCATGATTTAACACATTTCTCAAGCCCGCAAAAATAATACATAGCTGACTGGAAGTAGTATTCTAATTCTTCTATGAGGCGATATTTTGAGTCGAACATTGGGAAAGTTGATGATCGATTGTAGATATGATTTACTAAGATATTAAAGAGCTTTTAATGAAGTTTCAACAACATTAGTTCCGGTATCCAAAACGCAAGCATTGCATTCACATTTGACTATGTTTACCCATTATATTGTTGTAGAATTATGTTTAATTGAATTTTTTTGTTGTTGTTAAATATACACATACATTATGTTACTTGATCTAGTTAAACCCATTTCTACTTTTACATTTTATGTCTTAGGGCAGGTAATTAATTGTTCATGATAGTCCCCTTATCGAAGTGTTTAGTGTATTTTGTTAACACAATGTATGAAGATCAAAATGAAGGTAAGAGAGGTAATGATTATTAAAACTATGATATTATCTAAAGTAATCATGCCAAACAATTTATTTAAAGTATTGAAATGTGTAGTTACAACTGTACATTGGCACGCATAATAATTTCCTCTCAACGTGATACATTTGTATTTTTTTTCTCATAGAATATTCACATGTTCTTTGTTTAAAACCATTTGTCTGAATATTATATTAATTCTGCAGTTACTTAACTAATAATGCTGATAAACTCAATATTCTAAAATAGAATACAGATCTCTATAACACAGAATTTATTACGTATTCATGGTGATGGATGTCCTGGAGTTTTTGATCAAGCCAAAATACTAGAATATGCACTTCAAAAATGAGAACGAGCCCTGTGGGGAGGTTAGATTCATGTTTTATATTGGGGGTTACCTTGGTTTTTCTTTCTAGAACAATTCTCGAAAGGTCGCACTTTTGCAATATTTCATGATTTGGAACTAGAGCAATTCTTGGAACACAATAGATAACGGGAGGTGTACAATATGTGTGCAAAAACTTCTGCGATTAACTTCAGCGAAACAACATCTGTGTACCACTTCCTATTTTGTGGTGGAAGTACTTGACTAATATGGTGAAGATTGAAATATGAGTTNTCATTTTATAATATTAACTTTTGAATTTCCATTAATTAGTTATTATGAAATAGTTTATCTTGACAGTATGTCACATATCTCAGTGCCCTGACTATATAATGAGTGTGCTGTGAATCGTAGGCATTTTACGGGAAGGATNTTCGTTCGTAAATCAGATTTCCCTACCTCTTATTGTGTGTCCGTCGAAGACTTTGATTCACATAGCCGCTCGAAGGGNTGGTTCATCAAACCACTGCGAGCAACCGTCGAGTGCTCACTCTTACGAACAAAGTCGTTGTGCTTAATAGTCCTACCAGAATTCACGCTCACCTCATGAGTTTATTAAATACTCGAAAAAAGTGTATTATGTACTCCAGATAAACAATTTTGAGAGTAGGTTTTACTCAGTATTTAAGATATTATAAACTTCTGTTAATAAAAAAGTGCGAAACTGGAGTAACTAAGGAAGCAGTATTTGTTTCTATAAATATGTTATAATAATGGTTTCTCATAATTTTCTAAAAAGCCTGCAGATCTGCCTACTGTAGGTTAAACATGCAGCCCCTCCAGTTCACAAATTCACGAGCCGCCACTGAGTGTATCTGCTACTTGATATTTCTTGTACAGCTACATTTTTTTCTCTCTCAAAATTAATGTCGCACACATATGGCTGTGCAGTTTTCTGCATCCCATGTGGATTATGCACTCACTGTAAAATTGGGGGTACTGATACAGTTCTTTATGACCAAAATTCTTTTAAAACATGACTGATTGCAATACAACTTTTTTTGTGTGTGTGTACAGTTTGTTAAAACACATTGCCGTTTGACTACCTTGGTGTCCAAAGCATGCATGGCGTTAGGCACCGAATGCTGTGAGTTGCAGGTTTGACGGCTCTGAGTAGACCGGATGTCTCACTGTGGTTCTACTCATAAATGTTTGTCCTTTTTCAAGGACTGGACTACAACAATCCTCTTAACCCTTTCTGACCCAGTGATGCCATATGGCATCATTGTAATAACTAATTTTTGTGTGTCTGCAAACCCACAGATGCCATATGGAATCATGGCTAGGCATTTCTTGGTGAGTAGGCTCTTTGAATCAACCTTCTTCACAGCTTCTTGGACTGCTTTCTGGCCATCTGTTGGAGAATATATGAACTGCTTCGTGGTGTCGGAAAGTTTCAGTCGTGTTCTTCATGTTACTGACTTATAAATGTAAGAACAATACATAATAAATGTAGATAAAAATATTGTTTTCTTACATCCACAATAATTGTTTTCTATGACTTTTAATTTCTTTTCCACCTAAACAATAATTTGGGTCAGAAAGGGTTAACAGTCTAAATGAAGAGTGTTAGTATTAAGATTACACAAGCATTACACTTTTAGTAGTTCAACACACATGGGTAACAAACTCAGCACAGGAATGCATGAACAATGCCACTAGCCTATAACCAGCCAACCAAACATTGATTGGCCAAATTGTTTTGTGCATGTTTTCATGTGCTAGAGGTTTTGAGCTCATTTCCTTACAAGGGAGATTATTCGAGGATTAAGTAAGAAGCATTTAAAGCTCACATATAAAGGTATTTATGTCAGTTAATAATATAATAAGATTTTATGCTTTGCAGTGCTTCTTCTGGCGCTGTCTCCAATTACACAAACACAGATGGATTTGGAATGCTGAATGGCTGACACGTTATGTTAGTAATGTATAGATTCGGAATACTGAAAATTTTAAAGATACAATGCGTCGATGACCCACTCATACTCTTATTTTTTTATTTAAAGATTAGTTATGCGTCTTCCACATACACTATAATTTACACCGTAAATTATTGTTGAACTTCAATAATGCTAAAGTAAGGCCACTCGTATTGAAACCAGTTTTTTTATACGTTTCGGTTACTTATTAAAATCTTATTCAAGGTGATTAAAACTGTGTTAAAATAGCACAATGAAAACTTGAAAAAGCGTAAACAAAACGTCCAAACTATTTTGTCAGAATATTTATAGACAATTTTTTAAGTTTTAATTGTACTATTTTAACATAAAACAATATTAAAATAGTAAACTAGACCCTTAAAAACATAATCATTACGTCCATAACACCTTGGAAATGTATTACAAACGTTTTGTTATGATGANGATGTGAGGTTTTACGGCTACTCGACACACTTGGGTCATTCGAGCCGGTTTACATAACCAGTACTCACTATTTTTATGAAGGTTATGATGAACACTTTTTATTGAGACAGTGAATAACACCCAGCCCTAGCCAGGAATCGAACCTGGGACCTCCGGNGGTGTCGACGTGCCGTTAAACAAGACATCATCACCTCATCATTACATAGGTTTTTGTGTGTGTATTTCTGAAATGAAAAAAAAAAATGTATACCGAAGAGGAACTCTGTTGAATTATAGGGTAGTCTTTACTATAGGGGACCATATATTAAATTTACCTTTCGATATGTAGTGAACTACATAACTGGCCTACATAAGACATCATTTACTTTTCAGGAAGTATATTAAACTTATTTCACATAGAATTGCACTGTTCGTACTCAACCTTTCTGCGTATGTCCTGCTAAAATCTATAAGTGATGAACACGTCCTAGATGATACTGTATGTGTAACTAAATTAGGGACACATCATTATTGTATTAAAATCTCAGCACTAACACAGTAATAGAATGTGAATGTCATACATGCAGTGTTAAATAATAAATGGAACAACATTGAAATTTTCCTGGTTTTTACTAAGTTTCTTAGATTTATTCACAACCATTTTGGACCATTTTCCCCTTGCATACATGATTGCTTTATTAGGCCGTTTAATAGCTGNTAGCCGAATGTAAGACCCCTTAATTTCATACAAATATCTTGCATTAAGCCATCTATAATTAGAGTTGTCCTCCACTGGTTTTTTGAAAACTAAAAAAGAAATATAAAGCCTATTAGGATGTCCTTACCTATTATTAACTAAAAGGCCAAATATATAATACCCGTTTTATTATTAGTCTCTCTGTACATAAGGTAGCCTAACTGTTAGAAAGCGGCCTCAATAATGGTGTCTATGATATCTGTTAGACNCACTTCAAATGAAGAATAATTTTTCTGAGTGTTGTTCGTGTATATTGTAGAATTTATAACAAAAGAAATTTTACAACATTAATTTTACTTATGTACATGTTATGAAAGTGCCAACAAGCTAGGGAATGAGGTAGGTTAAACAAAAGTTCGTAGACATGCGAAAATATAAGTTAAGTATTTATTTACTGTAGCATATGCACAGAGAGTAAAGACTAATACTTTGCGTTTTCAGTCTGCTTATTCGATGGTTTTGCATAATTCATCAAAAGCTCAGTCATTGTAAATGTTTATAATAAATTAATATTTTTGCTTTTTATTTCCAAGGGAAAAAAGTGAAACTACTTTCAGATGTCCATGGATTTTTCTCGCAGTGTTGTTTTATTGTTATCGGGCCGATGCATATGCTAACAAAGCTTAGTCTAAGACGTGTAAGTTCTGAACAAATTATTTTAAATTCATGATTTTTCTCGCTCTTTACAGAATTAATATACAAAGTTTTCGAAAAAAAGGCTATAGCAAACTAATGCTTGTTTATTGCACAACATTTGGAATCGGTATATTTCTTGATTGTTCTTTGGGTGTATCGATAAACAACAACAAAATGTATGCGTGCATTAAATAACAACTTATAATTTATGGTGAGCCTAAAAGATAAAGCTTACTAAAAAGTTACAAAACTCGATAAAATAAACCAAACAAAAATGATTATATGAAGTTTTCTGATTTTTTAAGATTCTTTCAAAATTATAAATTGTTGTTTTAATGCTCACATAGATTTTGTTGTTTATAGAGACACCTGAAGAAGATTCAGAAACATACCAATTCAAAATGTTGTGCTAAAAACAAGAATNTTTTATTATACCCTTTTTTCGACAAAGTTATATTTTTAATTATGTTACGTAAAAAGTGGTGTGCAGGTTATTTGCTTTGCTCTGTTGATGGAATTCCTTGAAAAATGTACAAAATATGAATAACAAAAATCCTGGTATTAAGTATTGTTAAATATATGGTCTACGTCAGTTGCATATGTATTTGTTTTTTATTTATTATTAAAGGTGGCCATCGGTATAGCAGATCGATTTAGCGCTTCATGTGAGATTAACTTCATTAACCTTTGTTAGGTTTAACAGTAGCATTTCATGTATTGTGATATTATTTTCAATATGAGATTGTAATGCAATAGTGATGACAGTATGTTCCTTGCAAAATGAAAATCAGTTTAGAGAAACTATTTTTGTATTGTATTAATAAGTGTATTTCTGTACTTAAGTATTAATAGAAGGTATAATTTGTAATATAGTGTTGTTGCTAAATGAACTAAATAAAGTTTATGTAAAAGTATGTTTTCACTGGTTTTTATTCATTTTTAAATTATACAGGGTGTTTAAAAAATGTGTACCAAAAATTGGAGAGCATGTTCTTTGGNCAGTGCATTTTTAAATTGTTGTATGCCTTTTTCCAGCACTATAAAGGTGCGATATTTCGCCAAGACATCCTCCGGGCTTTGTCAAGCACTGTGGTGGTTCACACTAGAGAAACACTGAACCAAGTAACACTTGTCACATTCAATACCGGGTTCCGTGTAACCGTTACAAANCCCACATATTACATTTTCGATCATTACTGGTAGGCCTACATCACTTTTTTATTCTCCTACATTAATGTATGTGTTAAGTGGGCCGGGATCTAATCCAACATTACCGCTGAGAATAATTATTAGTACAATTAATAGTCGAAAAGATTTTTTTCCCCTACAAATATAGGCCCTTGTGTGTTACTTTTGCCCGTCTTCGCCACGCTGCATTTCCTTTGTTCCACTGATTGATTAACATGAGTACCAAACCAGTATAGTTTTTTTGTTTTGAGTAGTATGTAATGGTAACTAAATACTTTAAAACAATTCACAGAGTATTCATATTCACTTTTATAACACAGCCTTCATAATTTCAAGTCTTCGAAACTAATGAATATTATAAATAGATATAGAGCAATTACACATGACACACTACCTGCCCGCATCTTGTCAGAAAATGGGCCTGATTTGCAGTACTTCATATGCCTGCGTGACCTTAAACTTGCCTANCAGTTGCTAACCAATCATAACCATCAAATACAGTTGATGGTTGTTTTTCACAGCATGCATTGGACATCTTTTGCTTACATGACATCGTTTGTACTTCCAACATGAAATAACTTCTCTGTATTTTTCTGTACAGTGACAGCGCATCTCAATGTTTGTTTCCATTGCCGATGGATCGGTCATGTTGTAGCAGAAAACAAGACAGAGACATTGATTGGTCACCCAGATCTTTGGCCCTAAACCCTTGCATTATTGTATGGGGGTGGATGAAAGCACTGGTCCATGAGAAAAAGGTGGGGAAAACCTCGATTTCATTTTCGTTAATGCATTACTCGTCGAGGACAACAAACACACTAACGCTAACTTCTTGCACAGTTCACAGACGATCTGCATTGTGTATTTAGGCCATATTTTTAATATTCACTATTGTAAGCAGGTAACGTTAGTTTAGGAAGAAACTGGTCTGCTTCTTTGACCTAGCATTCTTTTAGAACTAAGCCAGTCAAAGCTCCGTAACTTTTCAGAATCGGAGCCATTATTTGTAGTTTTTCTCTTTCTTAGTCAGACCTCTGCTATAAACTCCTAACGTTAAGATTTTATGTCACCAACTACACTGTAAGAAAAGGAAAAACAACTAAATATTAGTTACATTGAGATTGAAGAATATTGGTACCTTATGACATTCAACTTACAGTAGCAGCATCGATTCTGTCATATCCAAACGAAGNTGAGACAGTGAATAACACCCAGCCCTAGCCAGGAATCGAACCTGGGACCTCCGGAGTGCAAGGCCAAGTGGCTAACCACTAGGCTACCGGGACCGGCGTTTTGTTATGNCTTCACGTTTTCTGAAATCGAAAACTTCATTCGCTGTAATGCACTTGCCAAGAATGCAATCTAACGTAGATTTAATATCGTCCATACGTCAGTTATTTAGTCCATATTTTTGTTTTGAAATCGTTGTAACTACAGTAAAATCCTAGTTGTCCGGTTTTTGATTAACCGGCCCGGTGTTTGCTAAGTCATTAAGTTAAAAAAATGTACAAATTACTACTAGTAATTAATAAAAACAATTCGATCACAAAATACTGTACTGAATTTATAATACTGTTCCCTTTGTATGAGACCTAATGCACATCGCAATCGTTGCTCAGAAAATCAGCAGATTCTANTAAAACACTGTTAAATGTTCTGTACAAATGAAAAATGCAGGCAAAACCATTTATTCACACTCACGTTCCGGATGTTCCGTTATACGGCCCGGCCTACCTCCACTTTAGGCCCGATAATTGTGATTCTTCTCTACTTGGAATCGTTTGGCATGGTTTTAACGAGATTCATATGTTTAACGTTTTGCCAATTTTGATTGTCAGTCAAGTGTAAAAATGTTATTTTCGATTATTTTGGACATTTTGTTTGACAAATTTTCCTTTTAAAAGATACGTGGCTTCAGACATCAGTTGTGGTCTAAGNCCAATTCCGCCACTGAGTAAAAACGGTCGAATGTCGAGTTTCTGTGAACCGTGAAACACTGCGCTTTTCCAATGAGTCCGTCAGAGAGTTATCGAACACTTGGTGTGTGCTGCGCGGTCCAGTCTCGACGATGACCCTGCGACCCTTTAGCTGATTGAAATCGTTTGCTGCCATTTCTCGCGAGCGTCTTCAGATTTACCGGTCACTAAAAATCCCCCTTCCTCCCATCGAAAGCCAAAAGGAAGTGATAACCTGCTTGGCTCTAGTAAAGGGAATGGGAAGGTGACCTCTAGTGAATGGTCATTGGAAATTGGAGAGCGAAGAGCTCCATCTACCTGAGGATGGATAAAGCGTTGTTTCTCTCTTTTCTCTTTTACGTACGACCGACCGTTGCTAGAATAGCTTGTTGTAGGTTTTACTCAGTATTTAAGATATTATAAACTTCTGTTAATAAAAAAGAGCGAAACTGGAGTAACTAAGGAAGCAGTATTTGTTTCTATAAATATGTTATAATAATGGTCTGGACAGTAACAATGTGTGTTTCTGAAAAGATTAGTTTTTTTCGTTGTATTTTTATGTTATAGATAGTCACCTAAATTTTACTTGAAATATGTTGGTGGGAATTTATTTCAAGATCTAAATTGACTGAAACTGAATTCAGGTTTGCGCTTATGACCAATGAGAGTGATGCATTGCTAAGCAGTTTGTTGTCAAGGAATATGATTGATTGAAATGGTGAATTCAAAACAATTACAACATCAGTTCTGTCATGTTTAGCAACCTTTTAATGTTTACATATTGCTTCAGTCAGGCTGTGTTCCGTGATAACTTTGCAGTAAATGTATTTTGACAACCACGACAACTTGCAAATCCGTTTTGATCCACAGCTGGTGTTTATAGCATTTTAGTCCTAAATTTCCGAGGCAATTTGCACACTCTTTTTAGTAAGTTATGGTGAAGATTGAAATATGAGTTCTCATTTTATAATATTAACTTTTGAATTTCCATTAATTAGTTATTATGAAATAGTTTATCTTGACAGTATGTCACATATCTCAGTGCCCTGACTATAAATAAAGGATTATCTAATGAGTGTGTTGTGAATCGTAGGCATTTTATGGGAAGGATGTTAAATGTGGGGTCCCATCGATTAGTATTTGATTTAAAAGAATCCATCACTGACTGTATGTTAGTTGAAGCATAGTTGCGACGATGATGGTGTGTCTGTTAGAGCATTACCATCAGAATTGTGGGACTTGGACAATCAAATCAATTTAAACATTTGGCTATCCAAAATAATTGCTCTAATACATAACAAAATGTGTCCGCATACATGTGCTCTAGTGTGACTTCATCTAATAATGTACCTACACTGCCACGTTGCATATGAATTATGAAAATTTAAAAATGCAGCATATTCTAGTTGTAATGAAAGAAAGCACTCATAATCATAGATGGAATTCATATACAGTAGTACGTAA
>KZ878737.1:7036-21477 GCA_003456935.1 Machilis hrabei
AAGGTGAAGTAGAGTGGGTATCGATAGGAGGTAGATCGGTGCGAACTGTAGGTTACACCTTCACCGAGTTAGATAAGGGTTTGATTTAATTATTCGGGTTTTTCCGCGCCTAATCACTTTATGAGATAACGAGAGGGTTCGATCCTATTCCCACGTCCCATTCTGCTTTACCGCTGCCTATGCTACTACTCAACTTAATAATTACACCACAATCACGCAGCAACAATCGAATTGATACAGTTATTCCTGATAGAGGCATTACAACAATTAATCTGTATCCTACCTAAACCCTCAGAGGCCTCTTGATAAGCACAGCTACCCTACGCTATTTGCGCACTAACCTATTTAACAATTATTACAACTTCAGACATGACATCCAGGGAAAACACTCTACTACCATGAAGGACTATCCCTCGGTATAGAGTTCGTTACGTATCACTCAATTTCGTCTCTTCCACTAGGGACCCTACTATATCATTTTTTCTGACTCGGTCGTTGCACTATACGGGTAGCCGTGAATTAGGTAAATTATGCGAGTACGTGCCTTTAGGTGATGTACTCTCCAGTAGTTGCCTGGAACTCAATATAATAGCAAAGTTTAGTCTTACCGTACTCTGCCGCGTAAGCACTCCTGCTCGGCTTATAACCACCAGGTACTCCCCACAATTGAGTCTATGGGACAGACTGTTGTTCATCCCCACCCCCAGGGAGATGACCACCTCCTTGATTAAAGGGAAGGCTTATTTAGTGTGAATATTAATCTTAAGTTTTAAAATACATACCCAAAATGGTATACTTACATATGATCAAGCGTTTCTTATCCTCAACTCAGTTATATTACGTTAGCGCACACGCAGCGATAATTATTAAGCCAGTAACCACTGGGGACTTTCACTCATGTGTGCATTTTAGTTTATTCTCTGCCAGCATCATTTCCTTAATTTGCTTAATTTTATTACATAAATCTGATTTCAGAAACATCTATATCGGGTCTCTTACTTTTTGTTTTTTACCTCTATTGTCTTGGCGACATAACAGGCGCTCTCGTTTTTCTCTACCTATCGTTTCGAAAAACAGGCCTTGTCACTCGTCCTCTGAATCTCGGTTCAGGCTACATCACCGCTATTAGAAGTTATACTCTTGACTGTTCGCCGCTAGGGTGCAACCAACCTGGTATGCCGGATCCTATGCACGGTGTAGATACGTGACCAGCAAACACGAGCTGTCCTTCACCATAGAGGTTGCTATTGTAATCTCTATAAGATGGTTGGTAAACTTTACTTTACTCGATTGCTTTGCGCATAAAAACAACTAATCTTGCCTTGTTCTCATTCAATGAACATTTAGTACAACTGCTTGGCCTTCGCAACATTCTCAAGTCATTTCCGTTGTACATTGGTTACATTAAGCCTATCTGAGAACTTTTTGTGTTGTCTAATTTAACAATATCAAGCTTCCTGAGTTTTCTTTACTCACATGGCCTCATTTGGAGGCTTAAATGACATTAATTGCGACTCTTTGCCGCACTTTTTAGCTCTACCTGTAACTGAAAGATAACAAAAATACAACTTACACTAACAAATACAACACATACAACGATAATTTAGCACTTAGAACGGTTGTTCACGTGACTGTCTCTAATTCAGTTCAGCATCACTGGCTTAAATCATTACTTTAATAGTTTCCGGACGTGAATAATTTCTAAGTGCTATAAGCTTAATTTAATTGCACCTACTCTGTTCTGGTTACCCCTTCTTCGAATGGACTTGGAACGTACACGATGAATCGTCTGGCTTCTGATGTAATCAACCAAACCTCGTTCGGTTACTGAATAAGTCGTAATTTGTCTGTTCACAATTATGTCACTTCACACAGTGTTTACTTCACTCTGTTGACAAACCACAAACTTTGCACAGTATTCTTGTTTTACCGCACGCTACTCTTTCACGTATTTAATGTCTGAACATGGCTACACATACGAGTGTGCATTTACTGATTTGGTTATTTCCGTAGAGTCGCATTTGGTTTGCTCTTTGATTGTCTCTTCTGTAAAACAAATGCGTCTCCTTTTCTGCTTTTCCACAGAATCGCGCCTCTCGCTTTACGTGAGTTTTCTGTGGTGTGTGCCGTCCATAGCTCGTTTGGTCGCCTCTGCGTCTCTTTCCTCTCTTCCTCAGCATTGCAGCTAATTACAGACCACAATGAATATGCCGGCTTTTTTTTTATTGCTCCCTGTAAACGGTCATAACTTTGCCTCTTTTCAGACTACCGATCTGATTCAAGTGTCATTTTGCTCAGCAAACTGCCGTGCTTAATGACATATCCTGTCGTGACAAATTGGTTTGTTACCACGGGTATGAATGTTGAAACATGTTCCGTCTGTCACTCCCTCTTGTCCCAGCACTCGTTTCTTCGCTATGCTTCCTTGGGCTTTAGTGTTCGAGTATGTAACAGGCAGCGTCATCTGTTCCCAGTCAACTGCTTCATCAACTACTTCGTCAAATGCTTCCTTAACTTCATCCTCACTTGGATATGGTGCCCTGACATTTCCTCGTTTCAGACGATCCAAATTTACCTTCTTCACTTTTTTCTGGGGTTGTATATGGACCTTACCTCTAATATAAGCTTATCTAAGATTTGGGTCACGCGATACGGTCCCCAATATCGGTTTTCAAACTTGGCGGTCCTTCCCAGTTTTGTGACCGGATTATACAAGCAAACAATATCTCCTAGACTGAATGTTTCGGCACGCTGGTTCTTCTCTCGATGCTTCTGGTTCGTCTAGCTGCTTTCTTCAAGTTTGCTCCTACTTGCTCGTAGACAACTTGTAACGTTCGTAGCTTTTTCGGTACATATCCTTGCTCATTTTCACCAATCGCATAGTTCTTGATGGGTCGACTAAGTACCGTGTATGGCATTGTTGGTTCAAGAAAAACGGCAAATACTTGGTGGACGTATGAACACTCGTTCGTATTGCTAACAGGCATAATGGTAGAACTTCATGCCAGTTTCTCTGTTGCTGGTCTACCCAATATCGGATCATTGATTTTATTATACCATTCAGTATTTCAACTCTACTATTCGTCTGAGCGTGTCCTGGACTAGTATGTAGCTTAGTGATGCCTAATTTCTCGCACATCTTGGTGAATAAGGCACTCATAAAATTACTTCCTTGATCGCTTAAGATTCTCTGTGGTACTCCATAACGACTAACTATCTCGTTTAAGAACACATTAGCTACGGTCTTGGCTGGTATCTCACGTAGCACAAATGCTGAACGATATTTCGAAAATAAATCCTGTATGACTAACACATACTTGTGGCCATCTGATGAATCTACAAATGGTCCAACGATAAACATTCTTACAGATTCCCATGGATATTCGGCTTCATTCACATCATTGTACTGTAGCGGTGCCTTTTTGATTGAAGGTTTTTTAAGCTGCTGGCATATCGTGCAAGTCTTCCAGTACTCACAAAACGTTTGGCAGGATGCGCTTAAAAGTCTTTTCATAGCTGAAGTGTCCGATGAATATTTGGGCATGGTGGACGTTCAGCACAAAGTCTAATATGGTTCTGGATACACATAACTGTAAACTTTCATCACCTTGAGGTCCATATGATATTTTGAAAAGAACATAATTTAGTCCTAGTGTAAACCCAACTTCAAGTTCTCCTCTTTGCAACTTATCCTTGATGGTACGGTACTTGTGTAAGGGCTACGCTATACGAGATGACATGCTGAAACACCTAAGCTGCACAGTATGAATAGTTGACCCCAAGAGTACAGCACAGACCGATGTAGAAAAGTGGAGGTATAGATACCACGAGAATCCACTTGGATTCACTAGCAGACGACCACTACTGTAAGGTAAAGGAAGTGACGGGTGGTTGGTCGCTAGGATAACGGAAAAAAACAAATGGTCGATATATATGTTCCCAGTCAAATATAAGAAAAACTAATAAATGTAACCGTACATCAATATAGGCTAAATATAGTGATAGCTGTTAAGAGAATGGACAAAATAAGGACACAGATATAACTCACTCACAAGAGTACGGAGAAGAAAGCTGATCTCAAACACGCCCAGGTAGGTGTTAGTTACCCACCTGTAACCTAGATCATAAATTAGCATAAAGTAAGATAAAGTTTCTTTCACCAGAAGATGGGCTTCGGTTCGGTGCAGTTCGAGTGAGGTGATGATAACTCGTGTTTTAACCCTGATGACGTTGAGAGAGAAGCAACTTTCCTATTTGAATCCCAACTTGCGCGACCAGTAAGCGGCATTAGAATCCGAGCAAAGCAACACTGCTACCTAGAGGTAAGGTGACATAAAACGCTAGATAAGCTTAGAGGGGAAGAATAAATCACGCTACCACCGGAAACTGACGGCGTGGTCAAGATCATACCAAGATCAGATTCCGATCTCGACGGTAGTACCTAATAGGGACAGATTCAGGGTACGAGAAACATTTCATAAAGGAGCCCAAACGACTACACAGATACCTGTAGGATTATTGAGAAAATACACGATCCGCGCTTCGTGAAATTGAAAGAATTTTAATGTAGAATTGTGGAGTGTTGATTGAGTTTGTTTTAAGTTCATGTTAGTTTCATTTAATTGTTGAGTGATTGTGTTGTTTAGAAATTAGTCGGGTAGAATATACCAAGGATGATAATGTAATTCATAGTGATCACAAAGGTAGGGAATTCAATCTGTGTCTTTACTGTTACTGAAAGAATAGCAAATAAATCGCTACTTGTGTGCACTAACCACCTGCATATTAGTATCATTGACTTGACAGGCTGGCATCGTACATGAAGGGTGCGGACATAAACCAGGTAATTAGGTATGTACTTTCACCTCAAGTTAAGATCTATTGTGAACCAATCACCCTCATTTCCTGCCTTCCAGGGGTTAGCTTAATGTTACGTTACTCGTTTCGGCTACACTGCCAAACCCACTAAAGTAAAAGAATCTCGAGCTCTGGCCCAGCTTACCGTGTGGGATTCTACCCCGCGGGTAGTCCGGGAGCGGTGACAAGTCGGCCAGAACTACCTCCTCTTTATTCCGAAAGAGGTGGGGGTGCTAGTACAGTGGAACTCTATAAAGTAAAGTGGCACCCAACAGTGGAGACTGAAACAAAAGTAACGCGGTAAACAGTCATCTAAGAAAAATGGCAAATATAGAAGTGGTGTGCTTTTCCCTTCCAGATACCCTATCTGGGTTAGGAGTAATAGATAAACTGGACGAGAGAGAAACAATAAATGAAAAAAGAAATTAGGAAAGTAGAAACTCTTCAGACCAGGAAGAGGTAGACAGTATTGAAAGCAGTTATGAACTTAGAACATACACGTAGGAGCACTAGGCAAAAACGAGGGGGGAAGACACAGTCCCCAGAAAAAGACGTATGACAAGGAAAGGTGAGACGTTGGAGAAAACAGATTACAAAACCCAAAAACGTAGATGTGCCGACTTTGACGTTAAGGGACATCCAAAACTTGACGGAAACCTTGGTCGCCCAAATAAATACTGGCCAAGACAAAGTCTTAAGTCAAGTTCAAAATCAAAGTCAGCAAGTAAAGCAACAAATTAAAAAGGTAGAAGACAAAATCTTAAGTCAAGTTCAAAATCAAAGTCAGCAAGTAGAACAACAAATTAAGAAGGTAGAAGACAAAGCCTTAAGTCAAGTGCAAAACCAAAGTCAGCAAGAAGAGCAACAAATTAAAAAGGTAAAAGACAAAGTTTTAAGTCAAGTTAAAAATCAAAGTCAGCAAGTTGAGCACCAAATTAAACAGGTTGAAAAAACGGTATTAAGTCAAGTGCAACAAATCAAAAAGGTTGAAACGCAGGTAGCAACTGGGTTAGCACAGCAAACCGTACTAATTGAAACCGTAGGCACACAAATACAGGATGTGTACGAAACATGCCACTCACAGTATGAGAACCTACATGCACAGATTGAAAATATGACACCTCAACTCTTAGAATTAACACGTAATGTCGGAGAGATGGAGACCAACGGAGAAGACATAAGGGCCAAATTAACCCACCTACAAGACTATTCTCACCACGTGGGTGACGTAGTTGAAAGACACACCAAACAGATTGAGGATACGGTGCACACACTCACGGAGGTAGAACATCAATTCACCTACTATGAGACAACGTTACAGACAGTGTCGGACCGCGTTGGCGGACTGCAGCACCAAGCACAAAAAGATACTCAGGTGTTGCAAGGGGACATGGTGATCTTAAAGGACCAAGTGCAAGAGCTGGCGGTTAAAGTGGACAAACTCCATACCCAAACTATACACGCGCACCCACACACACTGGACGATGACGTGCAATCGATTTATGTGACTGCACGTAGTGGCAAAGTTAGAGACCGGGCGATGGCGCACGACAAAAACGCGAATTGGAAGCCACCACTCACTGAATGTGAAGCTAGGACCCAAGATAATATGGGGCACTGAACCGGAAGGTATCCGATAGAATCGAACACCGGTACTCCCAGTTAGAATTCCAGGTCCGGTTCACCATCACCAAACCGAAGTAATGTACACGTAAATAGGCAAAAATCCCAAAAATCGAGCGGTAACCTAAGATATCAGATTACTCTTAAGGATTTAATTCCGGACCACCTGATCTTTGACCCGAAGAAAAATATGGATCCAGTTCTTTGGCTTGATAAGGTCAGGCGAAATTTTGCCACATTAGACCTGACTCCCGATTTTCATAAGCTTCAGCCGCTATTCAGAGGCAAGGCGGTCAGCTGGTTTGAGTCCACTTGCGCAGAAATTAGGAGCTACACGGAGTTCGAGGAAAAGTTCCTCACCTTCTTTAAGAATTCAGAGACCTACACCAAACACAACCTCTACGGAGATGAGCAGTGGCGCGATGAAACGTTTGTGGTTTTCGCTAACCGCATGAGAAGCGACCACACCGCTCCCTACTCTTCGAAGGCTGTCAGGGGACACTGCGCAAAACAGTACAGAAAGCTAGTCAGCAGGAACGGACATTTGGAACTTGATTCAAAAGGTGGAGGCAGATATTAAGACATTTAGGCTCCGAGATGGACCTGAACGAGGGGAACGTACCCAAAATGACCGACAAAGAAACGTCCAGAATGACCAGATTTCCAACAAAATGACAGACAAAACAAGGTAAGAAAGTTCCCATTTAATACGGCAGATACCACTGACCGGCATAGCAGTAATGATCATCAAACATTTCAACAACGATGTCCTGAATGGAGCAGTAACCGCAACGACATGAATAAGCGAAGCGCTAATTATACTGCATGACCACAGATGAATCAAATTCAGATGGACCCTACCAACAATCCAACCTGGGGAAAAGCTAAACCAAATGAGGGTAAAACCACCAGATCAGACGAAGGTAAAAATTGTAAACAGAAGAGAAATGGTGTGGATAAGAAACTGAGCGAAAGCAGAGCGGACGCGCACAGTGAAACACGGCACGGAGAACGAACTGAGTGTGATTGTATTAAATGTTATGATGGATGCATGAGACCAGAGTGTATGAGACAATTGAGTACATGTAGTTATGGTGAATCTCAAATGTATGCAAGCAGGCCATGTGACGAGTTTAGGGTACATAATCATTGTAAGAAGTAGAGCACTTGTGATTGTGCTAATCGAGATGCGATGCAGTCATGGGAAAGAAAACCCTATGAACTCCACCGGTCCTACGATCGACCACAACGCTATCAGGGAAATGGAGAGAGATTTTATACAGGAAATCGGGAATGGATGCCCCGGAGAAATCGGAATGACTTCGAGAGAAACAGGATGTCGACACGCGGTAATTATTACTATAACAATAGAGAGAATTATGAGCGATCACAACATAGACCAGGACAAGCGCAGAATGGATATAATAGGAGTTCCGGGAATGACAATTATTACCGGGATAGAGAATATTTCTCAAACCAGGTAGATGGGGGAAACAAGCGATTTCACAATGGAAATGACCATGGACCAAATCGGAGAGCAGAGGTAAACCGGTCCGATAACGTAACAGCGGGATATGTACATGACCCTAATGCACCCTTACCTACACAAAAAAACGCATAATACACCATCTCTCACTCCCGACATTACTTGTATGTGTGCATGGGAAAATAAGTAAAATATTTATCGATACACCGTGAAGGCTATGAAAACACATGTAAATTTACAGCGATGATGCGGAACGAACAACGAATTGACTGCCTTTGGGACAGCGGGTCCGATATTAATGTGATCCGAAATAAGTTAGTACCACCACATATGATTCAACCCGAAACATTACAATTTGACAGTGCCACNGACACGCAACAAACGTTAGGATACATCTATGTTAACATGCAATATGCAGGTCACGAATTGTTGGTCAAAACATATATATTCAATTCGATATTACCCGTAGATTTAATACTCGGACAGATATTTTTGCACAAGTATAAGGTGTTGTTAGATTTTGAGACTGGCACGCAATATTGCCGAATAGGTGACGCATGGTTAGACATACCACACGATAAACCCGAAGAAGTAAACTTCGAGTTATTATCAGAGCCAGATTGGAGAGCTGTGGAAGACCGGATCGAACGTGTCACAGAAGTGGAACGACACCGGATGAAGGAAATAGTAGCACCGATTATGGCAGAACTCGTATCAAATGGAAGAAATGTAAGGCAAAAATTGAAAGCAACGACGGAACTACAGAAATTGCGCACATATACAGTGATGGACGATAGGCAGTGTGCAGACACGAAGTAAAAAATGACAGGTCACGTATCACGGCAGCCGAAAACTTCGTCTTTAAGAGAAGTCTAAAATAGAAGAATAAATGAAGTGTCGAAACAAAGGAAAAATAAAGATCGAAATAAGCGTGGGTTGAAAAATAAAAATAATACGTCAAATAAAGTAATAAATGTACTAAGGTCCGATACGTCAATTAATAGAGCAATTGTGCAAAAAGAAAATACGTCGAAAAATGAAATACACTGTGCGGAAAGTGCATAAACAAGAAGCGCTACGATAAATAATGCCTAAACAGCAACGCTTAGTAAACGTGATAGCAGACACTGAGACTGCGGACGATTTAGTACGGCCATTAGAAGACGAGGCAGTGTGTTGCGAGATGCAGAAAACGATTGACCTTAGAGTTTTGCCTATCGTTCAGAAGCACGCCAAGCTATTTGAAAAGAAGCTCGGACACGTAGCCGGTTTCCACCACTATATTGATACCGGGAGCACCCCGCCAATTCGACAAAGACTAAGACCCACTCCTATTCATTACGGTCTTGGTGAAAAAGAAGGATGGGACCATTATGCTTTGCCTGGACAGTCGCAAGCTAAATTCAATCAGTGTGAATAAACCCATGTATCCCTTACCAAATTTAAAGGAGATATNGGGCAAACTATCTTCGAGTACCATGTTTACAAATTTAGACATGCAACTGGCCTACCATCAAATCGCCCTGGAGACTACCAGCCAGCCCAAAACCGCTTTTTTAATGGAATTCAGACTGTTTGAATATACGAGGATGTCATTCGGACTTTGTGGAGCCCCAGTACATTTCAACATTGCCTAGATACCGTATTACGAAGCTATATTGGCGTTGATAGCTATATTTACCTTGATGACATAATTATATTTACCACTTCAGTACGTGACCACCTCCGATCAGTAGACGCCATTCTAACAAAGTTAGAACGAGCCGGCGCCAAATGCGCGTTAGATAAATGCACTTTTTTAAAACGGGAGGTCGTATACCTAGGCGTGCGTATCTCCGCAGATGGGAATAGGGTTACCAAGGAACAAGTAAGAACCATTAAAGAATTTCCACGCCCCAACAACGTGAAACAGCTGGACAGATTTATTGGCATTGACAGTTGGTTGCGCGATTTCATGCCCTATGCGAGTGACTTACTGACACCATTACGTCAAGTCAAAAACCCGAGAGGGAAAAAATTCGTCTGGACAGATGCAGCCGAAGCTTCGTTCACGAAAATGCAGAGTGTACTAAGCGAAGACCAGATATTAATTCGACCTACTTACGAGGCAGAGTTTAATATTGCCTGCGATGCATCTAAAACGGGAATTGCTAGTGTTTTATTTCATGGAGAAATAGACAATCCACGCATCCTGAGATTTAGTAGCAAAGTGCTCAACCGATATCAACAGAATTATGCGATAGTGCAATTAGAATTACTAGCCGTANGATTTAGTAGCAAAGTGCTCAACCGATATCAACAGAATTATGCGATAGTGCAATTAGAATTACTAGCCGTAATCAAAGGAATTGAGAAGTTTAGAATTTGGCTAGAAGGACGTCATTTTACGGTTTATACCGATAGTGCCGCCCTCCAATACTTGTATTAAATGAAGTCAGTTAGAACCATGATTCAGAGGTGGGCCATTTTCCTCACCAATTTTAATTTCTCCGTCAAACATATTCCAAGCGCGTTGAATCGCGTGGCTGATTGGTTTTCCCGCGCAAAAGGCAATGGCGACAGTAAGGACGTGACGGTAGACGAGGAAGCCAGATTTGATGTACCAAATTACCAAGTCTGTGTGGTAACAGCCCCTACCGAACCCACATTTTTAACTTGGAATAAACTCGCGCCCGATAGGTTAGCGCAAGCACAAAAAGAGGATCCCGAACTTTTACCCCTCATCCACTATTTAACCACACAGGAGTTACCCCCTGACAAAACCACGGTGGGTAAACTACTGAAGCACGAAAACAAATATCGTTTATCAGAACAAGGCGTAATAAAGTATTGGACCACGATCGCCTACCATGACGGCATACGAAAAGAGATACTAGCTACTAACTATGGATGCCTCAACGGGTTACCCGTAGTACCCAAGAAATTAATACCCACCATCTTATTTCTGGCACACGACACCGATACTCAGGCTCACCCAGGTTTTTTTGGCACACTACGATGTCTCAAAGATCACGTGACCTGGGGGGCCACGGTCCGGGAAACCGTTAAATATGTACGATAATGTCAACACTGCCAATTAGCAAAACCGGAGTTCCGAGTCAAAGCCAGTTTATTACACCATCATAACATTATGGAACCTTAGGTGCAACTTAGTTTGGATTTCATGGGAGATTATCCTCGTACCCAACGCGGCCATCAATATATCCACACAATTGTAGACGTGTGTACACAATGGATCATCATACTCCCGCTACGAAAAGCCACCGCTACGGAAATTGTCACCAAACTGGAAAGACGCGTTTTTTCCATTTTTAGAGTACCACAAAACCTTTTGATGGACAACGCCTTAGCNCACAGAGGTAGACAAATGAGACGCCTGTGCGAAATTTGGAACGTATGATTGAAATTTATAACCCCTTGGTGCACAAGTGCGAATCCCATTGAAAGGAGAAATAGGCACATACAAATGAAACTGCGTATTTACGTGCAGTCCAACCATAAATCTTGGGATAAATATTTGAGCCAGATTAAGTATTGTTTAAACAACAATGCCAGTAGCACGACGGGATACACCCCGTCAGAACTACTTTTTGGAAGATTGTTAAGAGGACCACTGGCCAACGCGATGGAACCGCTCTTGGAAGAACCCAGCGAACATCAGGCAGATCCGGAAACGGCTGACACCGAACACCAACGTCGGCAGTTAGTACGCAAACACATGCTCCAAGATGCCATGGATAGCAAATTAACACAACAGTTTAAACAAGAAGAAAACTTTGACAGGCAACATCGTGAGTGCACACTCAGGAAAGGCGATCTAGTCGCAAAGCGGACTCATGCGATCTCAGATAAAGCCAAAGCCATAGTGGTGAAGTTTCACGATCGATACCCCGGGTCATATACAATTTTAGATAGATTGCAAGATACTTATACGTTACGGCGGGAAGAAGATGCAGTAGTACATTCCTCGCCAGGTACACATATCAGAGCTGAAGAAGTTTAATTCACGAGATGCAACAAATAACCCCTTAACCACGGACCACACAGCTAAAGGTGAAGGAACTAACGCCGAAGATTCGGTGGGTGAGCTACAACCTACCGCGAGGTATAACTTACGTCCGAGAGACCCAATCTAGGCACCGAACAACAGAAGAAGTAAACTAGTACCGGATAACCGCAAGGTCTAGTCTTGGCATGTCCCGGAATGAAATATTTGCCTTGGGGCCATTGCATGGTCCCCAAACCTTATCTTTAGGGGGAATGTGTAAAGGTTATGCCTTACGAGGTGACACGCCGAAACACCTAAACTGCACAGTATGAATAGTTGACCCCAAGAGTACAGCTAAGGTCGTTGTAGAGAAGTGGAGGTATAGATGTCACGAGAATCCACTTGGATTCACTAGCAGACGACCACTACTGTAAAGTAAAGGAAGTGACGGGTGGTTAGTCGCTAGGATAACGGAAAAAAGAGTATGAAAAAACAAATGGTAGAAATATATGTTCCCAGTAAAATCTAGGAAAAACTAATAAATGTAACCGTACTATAGCACATCAATAAAGTGATAGCTGTGAAAAGAATTAACAATATAAGAACACCCATGTAACGCACTCACAAGAGTACGGAGAAGAAAGCTGATCTCAAACACGCCCAGGTAGGTGTTAGTTACCCACCTGTAACCTAGATCATAAATTAGCATAAAGTAAGATAAAGTTTCTTTAACTAGAAGATGGGCTTCGGTTCAGTGCAGTTCGAGTGAGGCGATGATAAATCGTGTTTTAACACTGATGACGTAGAGAGAGAAGCAGCTATCCTATTTGAATCCCAACTTGCGCGACCAGTAAGCGGCATTAGAATCCGAGCAAAGCAACGCTGCTACCTAGAGGTAAAGTGACATAAAACGCTTGATAAGCTTAGAGGGGAAGAATAAAACACGCTACCACCGGAAACTAACAGCGTGGTCAAGATCATACCAAGTTCAGATCCCGATCTCGATGGTAGTACCTAATTGGGATAGATTCAGGCTATGATAAACATTTCAGAAAGGAGCCGAAACGACTACACAGATATCAATAGGATTATTGAGAAAATACATGATCCTCAACTGGGTGTCGACTAAGTGCATCCGCTTTTCCATGTTGCGTTCCAGGTCTGATTTCGACTACAAATCTGTATTCTTGTAATCTAATCATCCAACGGCATATTCTGGAGCATGGGTTCTTTAAATTCAAAATGAATTTAAAAGATTGTGATCTGATACAACGGTGAACTTTTCAACTCCCCACAAATGTACTCGAAAGTGTTCGACGCCTTTCAGAANTGCTAGAGCTTCGCGTTCCACTTCACTGTAACGACTTTCGGCTGGCAGAAGTTTGAAACTGAAATATTTAACTGGTATGTGTCCTTCTGGATACGGTTGGCTCAAAACTGATCCTACAGCGAACTCACTTGCGTCACAATGTAGTATGTAAGGTTTCTTCGGATCTGAATACCTTAAAACTTCTGTCGATGTCAGTGCCTGTTTTAACTTAAAAAAATGCATTTTCAATTTGTTCGTTCCATTTGAACGGTCGTTTCATAGATCTTAAGTCTGTGAGTGGTTCAGCTATTTTTGCATAGTTCTTCANAAACCTTCGGTAATATGAGGTTAAACCTTGATAGCTTCTCAATTGTTTGAACGTTCTAGGGCGAGGCATAATCTCTANTTTCTCAACATATCCCTTGTATGCTTTAATACCGTCTTTTGTCACCACAAATCCCGAAAATTTTTAATTCCGATTTCANCAAGTTGATTTTACTAGGTCTNAAACATAAGTTAACTTCTAGGAGTTTCATAAATAATGCTCTAAGACGTCGTAAATGCGTGTCGAAATCTTTGCNAATCACAATTATGTCGTNAAGATAGGCTTGATATGACTCATTCCCCTCTAAGCATCCAATTAGCTTGTCGATCATTCGTTCGTAGAAACTTCGACTGNTTAATAGACCCTNTGGTAGGCGAGTATAGCGCCACTGGGCTCTGCCTACTGTGAATGCTGTTATGTCCCTCGTTTCCTCAACTAGCGATACTTGATGATACCCGCTTTCAAGGTAAAAAGAGGAATAAGTTGTGTTTCCTGCTAGTTTGTTTAAAGTATCGGTTGATCTTCCGTAGGTTGAGAACGGCATGATATCGACTTTCNTTCTCACTAGAAGAATCGGCGAGTTCTAAGCTGAGTGGGCTGGCTCTATGATACCCGAAGAATGAAGTCGCTGAATCTCTTCCTACAAAAAGGCTTCCTGTCACTGTGGGATTATTTATGCGCGTAGTCGTATGGGCTCAGATAGTGGTTTTAACTTAATATGATACTCGCCTAGGTTAGTAAAGCCGAGTAGAGCTTCATTTTTGGAGAAAACGTCTCGAAATTTCCAAATAAGATTCCATGATTGATCGGCTTGCCTTTTCGGAAGGTGTGATAATTCAAAGTCATTCCTATT